>VDFB02061907.1:0-24019 GCA_007258455.2 Sequoia sempervirens | reverse complement strand
GAGGTAGTTGACGGTGTCTCATCCATTCCTCTGTATCCCTTCTTTTGACTCTCCACTCTTCAAGCCTAACTGTTAGAGACTGCAAGTAGGTCTGTAGGAGAGAGCATATTGAGGTATTTAGATAAGAAACATAAGATAATAATTGTATCATAATGACAAACATGCTTCCATATCAAAATAAAAACCTTGAACTCCTAACAAAGAGAAGATGGCATTGCAGATTTTCGAGCAACTCATAAAAGAATATAAATTAGCCAGCAGCAAAGATCCTAAGATCATTATGGCCCCTGCTTAAGAGCAAGTTATATTGTATTCAGCGAAAAGAAAGGAAGACCATACCTATTCTATACCCATGAAGTTTTTGCATTTTCTTCCACTCCAATAAACCTTCTTGCATTTGAATGCTTCTAAATCTATAAGTTAGCTAGGACTTTGATTATATGATCTAGCAGTACACCCACATTTCTCGGCATACAAATAAGGCAGTGGAAATGCTTTCTTATGCAATTTACAAGATTCATTTTTTATCAAAGAGAAAATAAACTCCTTTCTTAACACCAAAAAGCATTATATTGAAAATCACCAATGCCTGACCTTAGAAATAAATACAATCTTGGTATAGCAACAAAGTGCCTCACACGTTATCCTCAATCCCATTAAGCTATTGCCCTTGTGTCACTTTAGAAATCTCTCATATGCCCAAAGTTGTGGTTGGGTAAAACTTAGTAGAAAATTAAATGTTCAACATAATTTATGGAAAGTACTTAGCATCTATCACAAGCATAGATAAGCATGGTTTGAAGACTTGAAGATGATCGTGAATAAGTTAATTGAACATATACAAAAGTCCTTTCACAATCTTATTTGCTGAGAACCTCTTTACCTGTTCAAACATGTAAGCTTACATATATCTAAGCCAAGAATGAATAAATATATCAAAGATGGTGAAAGTAATTTTACCTGCATATTCCCGATCAGATGTGCAAATAATACCAAACCAACAATGCAAATAACGATTGCAAATGAGTTCTCCCAGATATAAGTGCTGGTTACAAGATTTTGCCCCACTGAACTGCAAGCACACAGTACACACACAGTTACATCCTGTATCCCATTTTACAACAAAATGAATGTGATCTTTCAAAGTGACATGTATGACATATCACTGCAGAATTTTTAAATGGTTCTACCTTCTATGTGTCTTTCTACTAACCATAGAAAAATTATATGCAAATCAAATCAAAAAGCCTAAAAGTTGGTTTTCAATTGTGATTAGTACAAAGATGAAACCCACAACAGGCTATGGAGTGAAAGTGTTTACCACTGATTCTACACTACCAGATTGCAGCAGTATAATTAATAACAGTAGTTACAATAAACACAATAAAAAGCAGAGAAGCAGATATTTTCATATAGGTTGTATCTTTACAACTGTTCAGTACAGGGAGGCCCAAAATCAGCAAACCTTTCCTGAAATAGACTTGTGTTTTAAATGACAATACATATAGTTATGGGTTATACAACCATTAGCAACCAAACATAATAAGTTACATCACTACCAAAAGCTAACAAATTCATAATTCCTCAAAGATGGCTTTCTACTAACCACATTGAGATGTGACAAACACACGAAAGGTAGGGAGCAGTGTTCTGAAGACAATGGGCACAAGAGAGTCATATGACACAGTTTCCCCTAGAGCTTTCAATGATGTCTTGATCTCTACAACTCTTGCAAAAAAGTTCTCTAATTATTCACCATTTTGCATTTGCAAACAATGTAATTGATGATGTAAATGGAGAATTTCTTTCTGATTTTGAAATTCATACACTATCTTGAGATGATCTCAAGCCTCTTTGGCAGTTTTGGTTGTTTGGATGTGAGGTCAAACCTCATAGAAAACATCAAACAAGTCTATCAATTTGGCCTTCTAATTGGCCTTATCACACTGTCTCTGTTCATCTCTAGCTGGTGTAGGTTTGGTGATTCTTTGAGAAACCATACCCAAGAAATCTTCAAATTCAAGTCAAGTTTGTATCTTCGTTTTCCAAGTAGAATAATTATAACCTCTCAATAGCTGAGAGTCAAGAAGCATGATTTTCAAAGCATTGGAAGCCATTTATAGGATGTGGCGTGTCCTTATCTCCCCAAAAGGAAATGTTCACCCTTATTTCTTCCCAAAGATTTATATGGTCAATGTCATTATTGCAACTATTTTAGACATTAAATGTAGTAATTCAAGATGACAGCATTACCTGTAAATGCAAATCAAAGGCACCATTTATATTAAATGTTATGATTGTTGTTACAAACTGTAACAAAGAAATGCCTTGTAAATTTTGAACCTTTTTTCTTTTAAAACAAAATTTTCTTTTATTGTATTTTTGCCCCCAAGAATATAGTTTAATTGCAAAAATAAAATAATATAGTGTTGCCTCTTCTTCTTTTTTAACTATATTATTTACGCATTTTTTATTTATTCAAACTTTTAGGAAAAAAGAATTAAAATTTAGATTTTGCTTAAAAACTTTTCAACCTAAAGTTTTTATAAGCTACCTGAAATGAAACTTCGTATCTTCCTTTTAAATTTAGGAAATGTGGGATTAAATAAAATAAAATGCACCTTTAACTTTTTATTTCGCAGCTTCTACAAAGTGTTTTTTTCATGACTGGTGCTTAGCAGGCAGGTTTACACAACTGACATACAGACAATTTTCTTCCCTATTCTCTAAAGGTGTTCGTCTCTTTACCCACACATCCACCAAGGTATGTAAGAGGCAATTTTTCTTTTGTTTGCTTCAATTGCAAAAGGAAAGGCCATGTATGTAATGATCCTTTCTCAGATGGCCAATATTAACTGTAATTTGTTCTGCAATTCCAGTGATCTTTCTGATGTTGAAGTTATGGCTCATGCCAGTTTGAAGTATTGTTTCAGTAATGGTTTATATGTAATATAATTGCAACAGAAATATTGTTCATAATCTAATCATTCCAATACTTAAGCCAAGACTTGAACATTAAACAGTGCCTATAAAATTAATGAACGCCACAGAATCCGTCTCAAACATTCGATGTAATTGATAACATTCAACTTCAGAGCAAGATAGAAATATAACTTCAAAACATGGCATCATAGTCAGTCTCATATTCACAGGATTAAATATTATATTCGAGCATACCCGGAATATCCAACAAACACCAACGTCAAGGAATAGATACACCCGGTAGCGCCAATAGGAAGCTCCTCCACCAATCACTGGTAATAGATATAATCTGGCAATTGTTCACAACTCATACAAAAGCACTCTAAATACCTGAGACGTTGCCAACTCAAACTTGTCCTTAATTGAGTAGAATGCCAAACCGATGCCTGATATCTCCTTAATTGATGGTGCAATGTATTAGGACAAACGAGTGGTATGAACCCCGCGCAAGAAACTCACTAGCAGGCATCTCCCGATGGGCCAAGCCCTTATAATCTCCGTTCAACAGACAGAGCCTCCAATGTTTTCAGATATTCTTCCGCCGGAATATGTAGTGAGATACAAGTTAACAGCGATAGAGACAAATAATGCTTAGTTTCCAATCAAAGACATCCATGAAGAATCGAACTGTACATATATATGTAACTTGGCGCCCAAAAAGACACAACAAACTGCTATCGGGTTGCATTGAATGGTCACAACAATCCTTCTCCATCGGTAAACGCCAGGAATGGTGAACACGGATAGCTCCAATGTTATCCTACGCCGATGGTGATATGATCTTCTCGTCATTACTGGTGACCACTCACAGACATAATGATCTTGGGTAATGTATAAGTAATTTCGATGATACCTGGGATATATATTCACACGTCTCTTGAGCCAGAGCAAATATGCGGACAATATCTAAACATTCCGGTGGTTCCCCACGATGACGTCTGAAATGCCCAATGCGCAGTTACTGTATGCAAATCCACATATTCACCGGAATATAATGTCATATTTTCACCGGCCGTCTAGATCAATGCTTCGTTACCACTAATAGTGGACAAATATAAGTCTCGCCAATAAGATCTCTGCACAGTAATCTTTTAATATAACCTCTGTGCATCCTTCTATGGTATCGACAAGATACCAAATCATCTGTCGGAATCACTAATTCAAGATACGACCTAGCCATTCAAGGACTACGTCCTTCATGGCCACCAAATTGCCTGAGAGCTTATGCCGTACCACACAAAACCAAACCATTCAATAATCAGTCTCAATGGATTGTGTCAATCAGATATAAGCCGTACCATTCAATCGTAGTTAAAGATGCTGCCTGGAAGACTGTGTGTAAGTCCTTCATGGTTACCGGGGATTGTTCTGAGAGTTGTCATTCTCAACACAAAAATTGAAAACCGACTTAATCTATCTTCCCGTGGATAATTGCCGGGCAACGAGGGCATTAGCGGCCATGCCATATCCACAACTCCATTCAAAGAACTGCAAAGGGCATTTCAAGAAGGAAGAGAAATCGACAAGTCAAGAAGTAGCAAAAAAAAAGGCAAAGCCAATGGAAGAAGATATCATTAAGAGGGAGCAGCACAACAGGATTTTTGGTAAGAAGACCTTCATTCAACATGGGTTGAACTTTTGCAAAGCTACTTAGCATGCATATAAGTGTAAATCTTCCAAATTGTTGCATATGTTCCACTTGTTGGTTGAAAAGGGAACTAACTCCATTTGCATGAGAAGGTATGGAATAATTTCACTATTAGAAGGTGGCATGGAGAAGCCATACAACCAATTGTGAAGCAAAGTATGTGTGTAGTGTCCCCTTTTGGGATTGCCCTAAATCTTGCCCTAGAATCACAAGCTTAATGTAGTTAGGGTTATAACTTACCACTTAAAAGCTTCAGGCAAGATAAATCTTGGTTTACATCCTACAATCATGTTAGATAATATTGGAAATATAATTCATATGATCAGAACATAGTAAATGCCTTACCTATTTAAGCTATACAAAAACACACAACTATTTCAAGACTATCTAGACTACCAATATCCATAATGCATAGTGGAAGTTTTAATCATAATAGGACTTGGATGAGAAACATGATAAGTCTGCCCAAAGCTATCCATCTAAGCCCAAAGGCGTGCAGCGTCCAAACCAAGACAATTCACCCCTTGGCCCCAAGCAGAAAGATCGTCCAAACCAAGACAATTCCACCCTTGGGGTGGCCTACTTAGTGGATACACTTGTATCTGCTTTTTCTATCCATGTTGTCTTGTCCTCTTATGATTGAAACCCCTTGAATCCATCCTAACTAATCATAGTTTGGTTTGATTGGAAAGCCTTGAAAAAGGGTGTCGGTAAACTACTCAACCCATCTAAGCCCAAGAGCACGCAGCGTCCAAACCAAGACAACTCACCTCTTGGCCCCAAGCGGCAAGAACGTCCAAACCAAGACAATTCCACCCTTGGGGTGGGCTACTTAGCATGGGAGAGCCCATAAGCTGCATCTCCCTAATCTACTTCCTTCAACCTTACATTTGACTGATCATAGGATAAAGACATACAAAATATACATATATAATATATTCATTCTAAAGGAATATAATCTTTTACAGCAGTACGATGATATATGCATGTGAGAGAAATCAAACTTATTCATAAAATAATTACTGCACACTATCTCTAAAACTCGTACCAGATCCTATTTACTGTAATACTACTATATGCTTGCAATTAAGTCTAATTGATATATCTGATTTGCAGATTTCCCGAGTAATAAATGTGTTTATGAGGATGATTGATGATTTAATATTCAGAAAGTATCATCTTTTTGCTGATTACAATAATGTATATTCTTCAGATTCCAATCCATGATCCATTTTCCATTGAGATGTCTTCCATTTTATACCCACGATAGGCTGAAGGTCACACCTTTTCATACTATACTTTCACCAAACAACACGCTCATTGGTTAATTGCTTTGACTCTTTATTAATCACTTTAGGGATAATTAATTCCATTAATATTATCCCTTGTTGATTGCCGATCCACCCCCACCCCCAGAAAACATTCGTTGCACTATTAATTATTTTCAATTTCCTTGCAAGAACAAATCGCTGCTCTCCTTTAATAATAATTATTTCTTTCATTAATAATAATTATTTTATACTTTTATTTGCTTAAACGGGATTATCATATTTAACGAGATTGCTGCACTTGTTGCTGATGATAACCACGACTCTTCTGATATCAATTGCTCCTTATTGATATGTTTTCCTTTCTCATCCGATCACTGCATTATTCTTTTTTATACACTAATTTGTTTATGCTGTATATGTATATAGACTAAGGTCAGCCTCCTATGGTTATGTTAAGTTTATCTCGCATAAGCATGAGCAAGGTTAGCCAGCTATGAGAAATTTAAGCCGATTTTATTAATTTAATTAATTTCGTTATACAAGTCGGCCAAGACCTAGTATTACAATTGCGGGGGCATGACAATGTGAAGCCCACTGTGTCAAAGAGGTTGTATAATTTCCAGCACTCTCACATATTCATGTTAATCATGCATGTTTTCCTCAATCAATTGTTCAAGCATATGACAAGATAGGTAAAAGAAGAACTCCAAGTTAAGAGAGAAATCCTATATGGGAAGCATTTCAAACAAGAAAAGGTCATATTTAAAAAGAACTAAAAAGATTACAACAAGTTCGTTTCACATTTTCCATGCAAGTTTACATTAAAAAAAAGGCACTAATGGTAGCATGTTCGTTGTTTTAGCATGCTTATGACCATTGTAAATGGACGCATATGCCTTGTTTAAGGATTTATTATGGTTAGGATTTCTTGGGTATGCACATAACAAGTTGTGAGAGTTGTAACAAGTTGTGCCATGCATGTTTGGGTTGTTGTATACTATATATGCAGGAAAAAGTTGCAGCAGGCGTTCCAAGGCTGATTTTTGTATGACAGCAATGTAAAAGCATATTGGTATGCATCTTGAAGCAAGCTCATGGTCCCAAGAGTATTTCCACATTGGTACAACAAATTGCATGACATTTGGTTCTTTGAAATAGGTGAGAAGAGCACTGATGTTGAGTTGAGCTCTACAAAATACTGCCGCGTATGCTTGCTGAGTAGTCTACATGTTGGTTTGGGAACATTTGTTGCATCCATTATGCAAAATTTAAGAAAATATTGTTGCTATGCAAAATTAGTATTTCTCTGTAACCATTGAAGTTTAAGACCCAAAATGGGGCAGCCATCTAGCGGGTGATGTATCTTGCATTTGCTGTTGATGCAAGCTTTAAATGCAAGACCCATGAAGGTCAATGTTTTTAAAAGTAGTAGTTTGTTCTAACCACTTACATGTATGGTCTTCTTGTTGATCATTGAAGGTAATTTTTATAAGCAAGCAGCTCAAATGAAAAAGAGCACAAAAGAGGGCAAGAGGGTTATTTTAAATGCATCGGAAGAATTTGAAAGGCCCATAAACATATTGGTTATGGACAAGAACAAATTGGTACAGCACTCTTCAAAAAAGTAAGGATTGACAATCCAAGAGAAGTGATGGTGATAGGTATCCTAGCATGAGAAGATTAAAAGGTCGAATCCTATCTTTTCATTTCAATACTTAAATTTTACTATTTATAACTAATAGTAAATTTAGGATTTCATTTTTTTGTGTATCCTCTAATTCTCTGCTTTGTGTGACATTAAGTAAGAAAAATAAAAGTGAAATTCTTATTTGATGAAGGTTGAAGAACAAGTTTTCCAATTTTTGTGTATCCTCTACTTTTGCACTTTGTGTGATCTGAAGTAAGAAAACAAAAGGAAAATCCCTATGTCTTGAGCCCTTGCATTATGCATATGCACAAAATTTTAAATTTTAAACCATCAATTTCATTTCTTGCAATGTCACTATAAGTTCTCATAGCATGACTAATGACAAGGCAGTTGGAAATCCAAACATTATAATTGAATTTGAGAATAAAAATCTGGATGGAAGGAGTGAGGCAACTAGCTCCATTAGGAGTGCTCATTTCAATTGCTTTTTCAAGTTCTTGGAAGATTTTGCCAAGGGTCCCTTTGATAAGAAGGCCCCTTTAAAATAATTGCTTCCAAAATACAATCAAATTAATATAGCACTTCAAGGGAACTAGGCTATCGCAATGTCATTTCTATGGCTTTGAATTCCAAAGAAACATTACTAAAGTTAATGCAAATCTTCTTCACATTCAAGGGAAAGGAATTGGACCATACGGCAAGTTGTCATTAATCAGAGGGCAAAGATACAAAGATTGCTTGGTAGTGGTGATAAACATGACACACCACCTACTATTGTCCTAATGAGAGTTGGCACTTCACTACAGCCACAAGTTCCTCTTTTCTATCCATTGCAACAAAGCCTAGGGAGAAATGTTGGGTGAGAAATTATTCTCCCAACTTGGTAGCAAAGATAACTAATGTTTAGATGAGAGATGAGACAAATGATGCCATTGACAAGTTCTTTTCCAATGGCATTCAATTCTATGTCGCTCGCTCCCCTGATTATAAAGAAGTTGTAGCTAAGATCAGAAGAGCAAGGATTTCATATGTGCCATTAGGGGAGACGAACCAAGGACCATAATCTTAGATAAGACTTATTCCAAGATTAACATTTTACAAAGAAAAATAAGGCTATATGGGTCACAAGTAGGTGCAACAATGTCATGGATGGATGGATGGACATTAAGCATTGTCCACTCATTGATATCATGGTGGCGTGCACAAATGTAATGGCCTACCTTGTTTTGAACTTTTCCTCACCAAGTTTTGTACCAATTTTTTTTTTAAACCATTTACAAATTATTCATTCCAAGCATTTTGTCAAATAGTTTAATAAACATAACTTCCCAATTTTAAATTTGATATCCAAAAATAATGGCCACCAGATTTCACAAATAACATATAGTAATACTATACTTCAAATCAGATATTGAACAGGGAAAAGGTTTATTATGTTTTTTGCACCTCAAACTTGGTCGATACTTCTTGCACACTAAACCCACGCATAACCAATGATATTGGAGACTCTAAGAAAATCAATGCCACGAACTCCTTCCCTAACTATGGTGGTTGTACTAAAGGGAGGACCACAAATTTCCCAGCTCTCAATATGAAGGATTAATCACCCTCGTGCCTCCTGTATTAGGGTTTGAAGCTCAAAGAGAATTCAATGCCATGGAAAATAGTTAAATTAACCAAGACTCCTGTTCATTTTAATCTCTCTGGACTCCAATAAGCCCTAGGCCACAACCTTTTAAAAACTTCTTCCTTTTTATATTAAATAAGACTGGTATTCCCAAATCTCTTCTTGCCTTGCCTAATGATTATTTTAATCATACCACATCCTTTACCTATTGCTACTATATAGATTATTGCAACTCCAAGGATAATCCTTTTCCATTGAGAATGGCATGGCAACACCAAATGACACCATAAATATGATTTCTTTAAGGAATTGACATTTCAATAATTCCTCCTACCTTAGACCTCTCTTGACTGCCTTGTAAGTTAGTTGTCTGCTAGCATACGCAGCGACCTATGATTTAGATGACTACTTAACACACACATGAACTATAGTATATCGGCTCCTTCAATACATATTCGAGACTTGTATTCAACTTCCAGTATCCCTTTCACAAATGTCCATTATTAATCGCCTTGAATAATTGCAACACTTTAGTTTCTCAAGCCTCCTTTGTATGGGACTACACAAAATAATAGATATCGGTTTTTTCCTCAAAAAAAAAAAGAACCATTAACCTTTGTAGCTGAGTAAACACAATGCCTACTCAACATACGTCTCCTTCTTTAATGACTTGGATGCAAAAATTTTAAAAATTTAGAAGACAGACAAAAATTACATATTCTTCACCATTTAGTGGCTGGAATATGAACCATTTCAACCCATACATGACTTCCTTGCCCAAAGTTTGTGCCACAATACCCTTTGTAAGCGCTTCTGAAGATCAAATGTATTACAACTTCATTAAATCATTATATTTTAATACATTTGATATTCATTCGCAACCATACAAATTCACTAAGAATCCTGTATATTCATCTTCCACAGGTCAATCGAAATATCTCCAACTATAATATTCGTTCCTTTTATCATGAAGTGGCTCAACTCGCATCAACAAAACTCATAATGGCGTTGAATGCTTCAATTAACCTATTCCAAAGTTCTCGTAGGCTAGTTGATGTGGTTAGGGGACTCAATGGCCAATATTGGAGTTCAGTGTTGGGGTTTCAGAGGGTTTTCTATTTACAACAATGCCAGGTTTGGTGTTTGCCATCTTCAGTTGGTCACAGTACTCTTCAATGGTCTTTAGTTTTGCTCAGTTTGGTGTTTGGTGTACACTTACTATTTTTAGCAGTGCTATTTATAGTAAGTCATTTTTGGAGAGTTGGTCCCAGGCCAGTATGTACGCAGCAGTATTATTTCCCTTTGAGTTTGGAGAGCCTAAGGTTGTAGAATTTAATAATTATTTTATTTAGTCACTTAAATTGTTTAATAAAGTTATTTTATAAACTTAAGTTGAGGGGTTGAGTGGTCATTCAAAAAGTACCTTGGGCCTAGGCGTGCAACATAAGTTGTTTTTAAAGAGCTTTATTAATATTTGATTCCTCCATGAAGTGGGACGCCTAGAGAAGAAAGAAAAGAGAATTTAAAATGTTTTATTTTTCAAAAGAAGTGAAGGGCGTGGGTTTTAGGAGGAAATTAACAGAAGTTTCAAGTCCATCGCCCTAATTTCTTTACAACTCCATTTTGGCTCTCATTTGGATATCTCTACTTTGGCAACCTAGCGAAATGCTGCTAAATTTCTTCCAAATTGTTTGGGCTACGAACTGTGGACGGAAACCCTCTTCATTTGGGCTTATTTCGGTGGTGAAATATCCACCCTAGTCAGATTGTGAGTGATTCCACAGCAGGGATCATATAGAGCTTAACAGAGTTCGAGTTTTGGTGATTGAAAATGAAGATTTATCAGTATTTTTAAAGAGTTTTTGGTGTGGTTGGTTTAGTTTTCAGTTTGGGTGTGATTTATGAAGATTTTAGTGTGTTTCATATCATTTTTTGGGCATTGCTTTTCTGGACCAGAACTCACATTATTGCTCATATCTCAAAGACATCTTGAGAAATCAAAATGGGTATTGGAGCAATGGAAGGGCTTTCTCATGGAGATTCTTTCAAGCACAAGTTTGCAATTTGTAACTGAGTTTTGAATTTACTGGAGCAGATCGAACTTTCCTAGGGGAACGCCTTGCTGCTGCCAAAAACACCAGTTTGTGACCTGCACATTGAATAGGCGTCTGTGGCTGTGTATTGGGGTTTATTGTCCAATCTTTGGGTGTTGGAAAACAAGGAGTTTGAGCCAAGAAATATTGCTGCTGATCGATGTACTTTGGAAGCTTAAAATCTGCCTTATGCTACTTTGCCCAGGTCTGAAATTGTTATGTATTTTCTGATATTTGTCTTGTAAAATCTGAACTTTATGATAATGAAACCAGAATGTTAATGAAGGCGGAAAACCTCTCTTTCTTGCAAGTTATCTAGTTATTTATCTTTGCAATCTATTATGTATATCTTGGCATGTTTCAAACTCAATGATACATGAAAAAACATCAAACAAGCAAACTCAGGAATCCTTGAAACAGCAATTGGAAAAAACAGAAAAAAAAATCAGGGGTGTATGTTACAAAAACGCTCTACAATAATGGAAAACACTCTACATAATGGAAAGCACTCTACAATGTAATATTATCCCGAATGCCTTTTATTAATTATCAGAATATTATACAGTTTGGTATCCTAAAAAATATTTGACAGTTTACCTCAGATTTCTCAATCCCCACCAAAAGCAGAAGAAATACTTCTCAAGAAATTTTGAAGAGACAATCCCAGATGTCCAAGCGCCCCCATAAATGCCAAAATTAAAAGTGATAGTTGAATTATTTGCATCACAATTATTTATTACTTGTGTAGCATTCATCCACGTTTCACGAGCAGAACTCAGACTATCACTCAAACTGTCACAATCTAAAAAGTCAAGCTGGCACATTGATGTAATATCATGTTTACACTCGCTCCGCCAACATGTGTTTTGGCGTTCAACAGCCAGCAGATACCAAGAAGCACCTAAAACCTGTGTATCAATCAAGCAGAAGTAAGGATTTAACAATCCACCTATAATATATAATGTAAGCATCCAACATTTTCTCCTGGTAATATGACAACATTATTAAAGATTTTAAACAAAAAGATATAAAACAACCTTCTTTTCAGAATCCAGATAACACAGAGAAAACACCCTAAGCAATACAATCTTAAGAATTACAACCCATGAGTGCACTTGGAAGGCTTACTATCATGTAAGAAGTACCATATTATTTTTATCAGACAAAAGAAAATCTTGCAACAGTGATATCCCAAGCATTTTAGAAAATGTGAAAGAACTTACATGGCTAGCTAGCATGTAAAGCAATAAGTTGTATGCAGCTCCAGCCCAAGCAGTCTTGGTAACAACCCCAGTAGTTCTAACAATTTCGGATGTTAAAGGGAAGATCAAAAATAACCTGGGAAAATACTGGAACAGGACAATCATAGCCAGGACATTCTTGGTGTGATCAGCACTAGACCTTCTTAGAGCAGGTATTACACTCCAGATGACAAGCTGCAAAAACCTTTCAAGGAGTAAGAACCAGTTTTCAATTAGCCAAAATGAAAAGAATAAATTTGTAACAATAAAGAATTTATTATGAAAAAAACAATTACAATGATAATTTATTTAAAACCATTTAGATAAATGAACATTCAGGAACTGCAAACTACAAGCATGCACTACTTATTTGATATTTCAAAACCAACACTAAGGCCTACTTCATCAGCACCTACCATTTTATGCTCGCACAGATGAAGAGTGGGACTAAAACCAGCAAAACAAAACGTCTTGTAGCATCAATAAACAACATTAGGACTTGCACCCAGTAACTGGAACTTCCTAGGAAGTCATGCATCACAATACTATTACAGCTCAAGCACACCTAAACATAGAGTTTTCCAAACAATTAAGCATGTTTAGCTTGCTAACCCATTTGCAAGTACTTAACAAGTATTTTGTTTTATGAGCCATTCACAGCTCTCTAGAATAGATGTCAATTATTATTTATATGATAAGACTTCAGATTGTAATGAGTTTGTGTTAGTGTTTTAATTTGCACCATTCAATCCAACACAAAATGAAATAGATGTGCAATAGAACCACTCTTTGAATTAGAAAGAGAAGCTTCATGTGGACAAAAACTAACCTAATTTAGGCATGTACTTACTATTTACAATTTGTATATTGTTTTTTCTGTTGTTTCATACTCATACTAAACAAAACTAAAGGTGTCTTTTTGGATTCATCTAGGGCAAAAGGTTGACACACTCATCAACTCAAGGCAAAAGATCGTTATGCTTTTGGACTGAAAAAAAACTCCATGATTACACCTTTATATTGTTCAACTAAAAGTAGAGACTGAGTAGTACAAGTACACATAAAGATTGAATAGGTTTAAACATAACAAAACAAATGCTTTGGTAAATTAAATTAAGGGATGGATACAAAGCCACAATCTCCAACTTCGAGCAAATTTTCAATACAAAGCTTACAATCTTGCTAAAAGCAATTTAATCTACCTTAGCACACACAAGAAAAACATCTTAATAACAATTTAGAAGTAAGATAAGCATTACTAAATCATATTGACAAGAAGTGGGCTTTGAAATTAACATTAGGAATTTAGTTGCAAATAGCACGCATTTATAAGTTTTACAAAATTAATGCATGAGAAACAAATCAAAAAACTAACTACAACTTCTACCCTAAGAACAAACTACTTGCTCGCAATCTCTAATTCTATCCAAATTTTATCCACTAATTCTAAAACCAAACTCAAGCAATCCCTAGTTAGACAGTTGATATAAATAAATACAACTAAGACTAGAACTCATCTCCCTTGCATGATAAGAGATCTAAAAAGACTTCTCAAAATAGAGACTCCCCAAAAACCACATAGGGCTTAAATTACAGATAGCTAAAAATAGTACGAGCTATAACTACCCTAGCTAAAAAGGACTTTTCAAAAGATGCTCTTGTCCTTAAAAAGGGTGACAATTAAAAATAGTACCAATTACAAATAGCTCAAGCTAAAAATAGAAAATCTGGGCAGGTAGCTCTAAATGATGATTCTAATGAAGCTTTTCACTCTAATCATATTGAAATCCTCTAAAGATTTGGAAAACCTTTGTTCAACAGACCCTGGCAACTCCTAGTTCGCCTATATTAGGTTCACACACCTATTGATGCAATTTTAACTTTCAAAACTTCAAACTCATTCTTCCTTACTAGGTGTGCATTTCACAACAAAAGACTACTTTGAAATGTAGATTTCATTTCCTTCATATAGGTGCATACCAATGCATTCAAATTTTAACTTGAAAATGTTAACACCATTCTGCTTTGTCAAGTGCACACCAACAATGTAAATCCAAAATTTTGTCTTTGATCTTGTTTTCACTCTCTCAAGTGCCAAATTCTTTTCAAACTTATTGGACTCTTTTCCTTTACAAAGGTATGCCCCTGTCAAATTTGAACTCAATCTTGAAAATGTCATTTACTTCACGGGGGTGCACCCCTCACAAGTGATTTTAGACTTTACAAAAAAAACATGTTTCTCCTTTATATAAGTGTGCCCTTTTGTATGCAATTTGGTATTTGAAAGTCATTAATTTTCCCTTCACTAACATGTTTGAAATTTCCATTGTTGATCTGCAAAAATACGAACAAGAAACAACAAAGACAACACATGCAAAACAAGAAAAAGTTCAAAACATGACTTGTGCTTGGGCGAAAAAGATAAGGGTCTAGCTTTGAAATTGACAAAATACAAAATTTCATAATTTCATATGGGTACAACAATTGGCAAAAACTTAATGAAATCAATATTGTGTATAATACAACTAGTCAATGATGAGTCATGTCCAAGCAAGAAGTTCTATGTTTTTGGGTGGTTGATGAGTGTTGTTCAACAAACACACCCTTAAGTTGACCACTTCAATTCACATTATTGTAAGAACCCTAGTTCTCCCAAATATAATTTTTTTTGCAACTGCTGATTTGATTTTTATGTTTTTTGAAGTTTCGGAATATTTACCAAGAAATGCATAAACTTGCAAAGCAAATGCAAAGAGAGAAATGTTGAAACTACAATATCAAATGATCAACTTTGATTATTTATTGCTTTGAACTTAGAAAAGATTGATCATACCCGAATAACAATCTTCTAATCTTGAAAAGATGGTGAAACCCTTATTTTGAATCCCTTGTGATGAGCCTCTCAAACCCCTGTCTTTTCTTAAGTCTATTTGTGTTTTTTAGTTTTTTAGAGAAATTTTGTAGACAGAAGAGAAGGGGCGCATCATATAAAAGCTCACAGAATGAAAACTTGAGCAAATCTAATCAAACTGAAATTGTAGAAGGTGTTTATTATCATCAACAATGGATTTAAAACATATAAACATACCCGTAAGCCTCCAGATTTTTTAAATAAGAAATCCGATCAAAATAGTGAAGAACTGACGAAAACTGGAGTAGAAAGTTATAGATTGCAAAGTTTAGTCTGAAACTGAAGCCAAAGAGAAGTATAGGTAGGGCGCCCAAGATCATGAAGAGAGATCCTCAGAAAAGAAGACGTTTCTCCAAGAAAAGCCAAAAAAACCTTATTTGCAACATCTTAGAAGGTGCGCCCAAACAGCCATGAAGTCTGCCATGGTGAAGGAAGAACACCAACCAATAAACCCTCTGTTTCTGATGAAGAACACTACAAAAAATCTGTTGAAGCACTGCAGAACTTCTGAAATGAAGCTCTCTAAATCTGCACCAATTCAGCTGATCTCTCACAGCCTCACAAGTGCTCACACTGAAGAGATTTCGTTCTCCAATGGTGGATTTGCTGCAAACCTGATCACAGGATGAAAGCAAGGGAAAAAACCTCCAAGGCAAAGTTGAAATATTCAAAAAGATGAGTTTCTCATTGCCCAAATCCCTTATATAGCAAAGGAGGTGAAAACCCAAGGAGGCCGTACATTTTAGGGTTTTAGATCATTTAAATTTATGGAAATAAACTTAAGTCACTTTCCATAGTCTAGACTTTGATTTTTGGCGCCTCCTTTAAGTGATTAAAAGATATAACTTAAAATATTCACTTTAGACTTTATTTAAGTGATATAAGAATTATAAAGTCAATTTGACTTTATAAAAAGACTTTAAGTTAAAATATAACTTAAATCACTTAAGTAAGCCTATCTCCCTCAATTCTCAACAGAATTCAATGCCGTCAGAAGCAAAGAAACTCCTGTACTGCCAAGGCCTGCAATGAGCCTATCCACGATCTCAGAAAATGAAATCGACCGAACTCTCCAGAAAGTACCACTAACCCTCTAACCAATCCAGTTAGCCTACGAGAGTCTGAGTAAGAGGCTAACCACCATCAACCATGATCATGCCGAAAAAGGGGACATTACATCCCTCCTGTAAATCCGATGAAGCACAATGTTGACTCCTGGATGAAGCCAACCCACAAAGCAGCTTTCAGATGATAGTCTCACACCCTCAGGTAGTTGTTACAATGAAGAAGCTATGCTCTCCAATGCCAAATATGTAGAAATTGTAGAAACCCTAGGTTTCCTCCTCTCCACAGTGAGAACACTTCATAGCCAAATATCAAAATCCTAGATGATTAACAATAGCTTGGTTGATCCCTTTATATAATAATGAAGCTTCTTTTTAGTCATTTAAAATAATATTAAATGTGCCCTTTATAACTCTTATAAAATATTTTCTCAAAGTAGGGGCCCATTTAATAAATTGTTTAATGTGCTTTTAGTCATTAAGTGGCACCTCTAAACATAAAGTTATAATATAACTTTATAATATGCTTTTAATGATTAATTATTATTAAAGTCACCTGTAATAATAATTAAATAATATAACTTGCACATTACTCCTTATTTCGCTCGGCCAACTAATCAACGCTTAACTCACCACATGTCCAGGTGCCTTACTATAAATAGAAACACCGGTCCCTCTAAACAGGGCCAAATAATTGCCAAACAGGGCCCTCTGAACAACCTCATTAACCTACGAGGGTCAAATGATAGGTTAATCCTCCAAACTTTGATGCTCGCGAAAATGGGGACATTACAATTATCAAGTCTTGAAATATGTGAGCGACCACTCTTATAAGGTTAATCTACTTGGTCACACTTGTTTGTGGTTCTCAACAATATACTAAAGATGTCTAATTTACACATAAATACTTAGCCAAGTTCTTATCCCTATCCATGTCTATTCTCTCTAATTTTGATGTATATGTTTGCTTTTCTATTTTGCTATTCTACATTTTTGGTGTCATCATCTACTCACATTTTAGGCATTGTTGCCAATCACCTTGACCACCAAAGTTTGTTGAATGTGATGAAGTTGGAGGCAATGGAGTCCTATGCGTTAGCTTACAAAGATTTAAGCATCAGATTCAAGTGAACAGATTTTAGATTCCTCTCAAACATTGCAATCCAAAGAGGATACTCAAGGAACCTAGGTTTTTACATATATATTGGACACCTTGTGTTGTCCACTCACTTATCTGTAAGTCGTATATCTTTACTTTTGTTGTAGTCAGCCGTAGTCGGCCATTTGTTAATAAAACTGTAGTTAGTGGGAATAATACATGTCATGTACTTTCGGGTAATCAAGTCTTGATTAGTGATAACTGTTGTTATGAAACGTCGTGTCGGTTGGTTACTTAACTACTGTCGAACGTTATATGTATTCAGTTGGCTGTAGTCGAAAAATATATTATGGTGAATAGTCGTGGTTGATAGTACGGTTGTACATGATATCACTGTTAATGAATAAAGCTTCTGATGTTCAAACATGATATACTTTTGTCCTATTATTTTGTTCCATGTTCTGCATATGACTTAGTTTGTTCAGTAGTACGTAGTACTTGAATTACATTTCGTAGGGAAAACATTAACCTCATGCTATAAATATTAGGCAAGAAAATAGATTGGATCAAACAAGTCTAAACTAAAGCTAAACAGATCCAAATTTTAATCACAAACCACCACATGTCGCAAGCTATTTTTAAAAAAATCTCGCAATTAGAGTCGTTGAAGGTGATTCAAACACGACAATTTTTAAATTTTACATTTCACTTTAGTAATTGCTAATTTATTTTTTTAAAATTTTGTATGCTTTCTTTTTTTTAATGGGTTGTTGAGACCCAATTCACATCCAACACAATCATCTAGAGATGACTTGTGAAGGTGTGAGAACCACTTTCTAGCATGGTCATCAGCCAAAGTTGATCCATATGGAAAGAAATCCAATAGCAACAAGCCAACAATAAAATAATTAAGAACACATAGAAGGATTATCAAGAAATTTGATATTTACTCAGGAGAGAAAGTCTCCTTAAATAATTGTTACAAAGATCTATCCGTAAAGGATAAGATCGACAACTAATAAAGCAAAGGATAAGAACTTAACTGAAAAAATAAAAGAATATTCCTAAAGTCTATCCTAACAACTTAATTGACCATTATAAACTAAATAATTATAAACTAAATACTACAATATTACTTTAATACCCTCCCCTTAATGGTCTATCTATTAACTACACCAAGTTTATCCTGAAATTTTACAAATTTGTTAAGACTCAAGGACTTGGTAAGAATATTTGTAGTTTGGTCCTCAATTGGACAATACCTCAACATCATTGATCCATCATCTACAAGTTTCCTGATGAAATGACAATGAAGCTCCACATGTTTGGTACGCTCGTGGAAGACTGGATTCTTGGCAAGCTTTAGCACCCCTTGATTGTCACAAAACAAGAGTGAAGGACCTGCTTGAGACATTTTCATGTCTAAAAGCATCCTTCAAAGCCATACTACCTCACATGCTACTTTGACAGTTCCCCGATACTTTGCTTTTGCTGAGGAAACAACTACTGCCTACTACTTCTTACTAATCCATGCGACTGCACCCATACCAAGACTGAAAACATATCCAAAAGTGGATTTCCTATCATCAACAAAACTTGCCCAATCTGAATCTGTGAACCCAACCAGCCTAAGATCTTTGATATTTCTATACAGAATGCCAATCAAGTGTCTCTTTCACATATCTCGATACTCGCTTCGCTGCAACCCAATGTTCTTCCTTTGGGGTTATCACAAAATGAGAAATGCAATTCACAACATAACTCAAATCAGGTCTAGTGGTTGTATGATAGATAAGGATGCCCACTAGTTGCCTAAATGTTGACTAATTGATCACCTTTGAGTCGATTTTGGCTGAAAGCTTCAACCCTTTCTCCATATGAGTATATGAGATTTTGCAATTTGTCATTTTGAACTTGTCAAGCAAACTCTTGGAATATTTAGACTAAGAAATAAAAATACCACCACCTATCTACCAAACCTCTACACCTAGGCAATAATGTAGGCGGCCTAAGTCTGTCATGTGAAAAGCCTTAAAAAAATTACATTTGATTTCATCAATCGAATGTGTCTCACTACCTGTAATGATGGTATCATCCACATAAATGACCAGTAGGATGATTTCATTGCCTATGTTTTTGACATATAAATTTGGATTTGAAGGACTTCGTTGGAATCCTTGTTGATCCAAATACTTATCAATCTTTATGTACCATGCCTTGGGTGCCTACTTCAAGCTATAAAGAGCCTTTGCCAATCTGCATACCTTATGCTCCTTTCCTAGAACCTAAAAACCCTGAGGTTGAGTTGTGTACACTTCTTCCTCTAAGTCACCATTGAGGAAGGCACTCTTCACGTCCATTTGATGGGCTTTCTAGCCAAATTGCACTGCATGGCTAGAACTAAGTGATTGGTGTTCATCTTTGTTGTAGGGGCAAAGGTCTCCTCATAATCAATAGCTTCTCTCTGTGAGAATCCTTTAGCCACCAATCGTGCTTTGTAATTGTCAAGTGTACTATTAGCATTGTACTTGACATTGTGCACCCATTTGTAGACAATGGGTTTCTTCTCTTGTGGAATATCTGAAAAAACCGAAGTCTTATTTTTCATAAGACTTTGATGTTTGGTTTCCATAGCCGTTTCCCATTCAAGTTTACCTTTCGCCTCTAAAAAATCATGGGGTTCATAAACACCCTAAATGTTAGCCATAAGAGCAAAGTTAATTATGTTTTGCTTGCTCTTTCCTTTCGATGATCGACCCTCTATCATTTCATCATCTCGAACATCACCAACGAGATTTTCCCACAACTTAGGTCTCCTTGTAGAACCCTCTCTATCCAAATCAACATGGTCATCATGACTTGGGCTGCCTAGTACTTGCCTAGGAGATTCCACATGTTTGAAATCATCAGAGTCCCCCCCCTTCAAGTATAGCTATAATGGCGTGAATTTGCACCCCTTGCAAATTCCCCATTTACACCCTTTACCTTAGAAAAATCAAACCCGATGATGCTATTCCACGTCCTCTGTCCACTTTCCATCCATTTGGCAACTATCTGTAGTGCCCGTGGGGGAATTTCTGTCAAGGACACTAGCACGGCGCACGGATATCTACGTGGCCCGCTGCCATCCTGACAAGATTCCCGCCTCTAGAATCTACAGAGGCATTACACTTCTCCATTGGCGACGAAGCATAATGCCTCTACCCCTTCGATCAACCTTGAACGGCTCTTTTGGCCTCCCTTTCATCTTCGAAAGGCTATCTCATTCCCTAAATTCATCTTCTTGACAGTTCTACACACTTCTTGATCTTCTTGAGCATTATACACACTTCATTCACAGCATTTTCACCATCTTTGAAGCTCCAAGTTGGCACTCTGTTGGTTTCACTCCTCTCGTTGTTGCAGCAACGTTGGTATTCACAAGCTTGCGAGCTCGCATCTTCCTTCACATGCCTTGAGAGCATCTTGTAGGAAAGGTGATATTCATTCATTTAGCATCGATGCATTGTTTTTGAAGCATATTGTTGCTAGCATAGTGTATAGTACTTCTACTTCTTTCTTTATCGTACTTTATTGTGGCTATTCTGGTTGTCCGTAGAGGTGGAAACACCAAAGCGGGGGACTGACTACGACAGTCCTCTATACACATCCCCAACATTTTTCCGTTACTATGTGTGTAGGTACTTTGTTCATGTGGATCTTGCGGGAGGCTGGACCGACCGTAAGTTGGATTTCTACCATCCTTTCCCACCATTTCATTCTTAATAAATCTGTCTTTTAAGTTAAAGTATTCTTCTTGTTATTTCAATAGTTTAGTTACCTTTTGTTTTCTGTTGTTATTTCCAGCCGATTCCAAAGAGTATTAGAACATGATTTTTGGTTGAGTTTATGATTTTTGAGGCCAAATTGACCTACCTAGAGGGGCCGCCCTTGTTCTTCATGAAGTTCTTGTTTCAGGTCTGCAACTAGCAAGTTTGAACTGGGGTTTTGGCGTTGGAGAAAGATTGTTGGGACATTGGAGAATAGGAAGAAGTGGAAGGCCAATCTCAAGCTGGTTCGAGTGCACTTCCAGGAGGTTATTTGCTGCTGTAATAGGTTCTTTCAGCTGATAATGCATTGTAACATTTCAGTAGTTAAACAGAAATTGAATACAAATGATGTTGGTTTCCATATCTTTGAATAGTTCTAGTTTCCAAGCATTTCTTGTTCATTGTTTCTTTCCATTTCATGCTCAAACTCTTGCAACACATTGAAAAACTCGACAAACATTAAACAAATCAAACAAACCAGCAAGCAGGCCTCTTCAAAAAAAAAAAAACAGGGGTGCTATCTTATAGTCAAAAAACAAATTAAAAAAGTACAATTTGTAAATCGTCTTGACGCTAAAGCGTAGATGGTGGAACCAGCTTCCCGTCAACTATTTAAACTTTTAACCATTTAAATTTGATGGTTTAGTTGGCAGTTAACACACTATTACAGCTAATATTTAGAATAAATGCTTGCTATTAAAATGCAAACTATAAACACTTGTAAATCGCCTATTGAGAAGTGCTTGGATGGAGACCAGTTTGTGGAGAAATTTGTGGTGCTTGTTGATGAGTTGGAGGCCACTTGAGGAATTGGTTGAGATCTTGGTTCATCACGTTGTGGATGGGTCATGCAGGGTGATGATGACCATGTGAACAGATTTTACCATGTGTATTGACTGCTTCATGAGACTAACGCCCAATTTAATGGGTAAGTAGACCATTGAAAGAGCACTAGATGTTACTCCTACACTATTGTGGCGACGCCCTGATCAAGATGAACAGTATGTCAAATACCTTGTGATTGGTACCATGGAAGATGAAACCCTCAAAATAGTTGCCTCTATGTTGCTCTAGACTAATGAAGGGTGTGCGTGTGGGATAGGTGTGGCAATATGCAAACGCCTCGTTAATAGTTGACTTGGCATAAGCAAAACATAAAAAATACTTTTTTATGGCTGCAATGAACAAAGAAATTTCACCCAAACTAAAGCCCCAGACTCACAGTGGCATAAGAAGAATAGAAGCTTTGGATTTGTTCAAGCAATCTCTAGAAATCTAAGGGAGAATGCCATCGATGGAGGAGATGTGAATCCCGCCTGAAGATGGAGATCGTGCAAGTAAATTCCTCAAGTACCTGGACATGACGTGGAGAGATCCACAGGTTAATTGGGGCCTCACAATGATAAGTGTTCCTTAATCACAAATGGTGGCATCCAAACCTTGAAAATGTGACCATAAAATTGCCACGAACCAGTGACCAAAAAATCACCCAAATCCACCAAAATGATGTCACAAAACCCTACATAGATGTCGAACAAAGACAAAACCAGGCCAAATTTTTGAACAAAATAGACAAATGCGAAGAGGGAAAATTGGCCCTCTACTAAAAAAATTTGCAATTTTTACAAAATCCATACAGTATGGATTTGTACAGTACTGTACCATACAGTAAGGTACTGCTATAAAAAAAATTGTAAAATTTCTCAGTTACCAAGAGGTAATTCTTTGTTTCTCAATCCTTTTGAACACAATGGCAATGTCCATTTGGCTCCACGACGCTCCAATGATAGGGCTATGTGCGGGAGTCACCTTGATGCAAGAAGGAGCATGCTCTCATTGGCTCTAATACCATGATGGAGAATGCCAAGATCTGAAAGCATGAAACAACCTTCCACCATTGACCAAATATGAGCACAATAGTATGACTCAATATACAAAATGAAGAATGTAAATATACAATGATGAACCTTGCTTATATAGGCAAGGTATATGAGGTGAAAATGTAGGAGACAATGACTGACTACCACTCCAAATATGCAACACTTGTAAGCTCACTTGATAAGTGTGTGAGCAAGTGGCAAGTATGCATGCAATAGGTGTCTCAAGTGATGAGAACACATGTCTCAATGCTATGAAGTTAGACAAAACTCTAAAAGTCCCTAAGTGGAGACTTAAGCAATGTGAATATGACTCTTCTAGGTAGACTAAAAGATAACTAGTTTGATGTGAACAATGTAAGGGCACAATTTCCAACTATAAAATCAACCCCGAGGTTTTGTTTTCTTAATTCAATATTTTCATCATTCTAGTTGAAGCAAGTTAACAAGAGGAATAGGGCTTCAAAGCACTAAATAAATAGATTTAAGAACCTATTGTCCACCATTGACAAGGAAATGCCTAACATTGTGACTTATTGTGAAGGAGATTTAAAAGTTTTATAACTTCT
The DNA here is from genome assembly GCA_007258455.2 of Sequoia sempervirens. Lineage (NCBI taxonomy): Eukaryota > Viridiplantae > Streptophyta > Pinopsida > Cupressales > Cupressaceae > Sequoia > Sequoia sempervirens. Next base: position 180 of record VDFB02061907.1, on the reverse strand, counting down.
ACAAGTTTTTCAATCAATCCCGAGAAGACACCAAAAGTTTGGACATCAAAATGCCATCAAAAGGAGATGTACTAGGGTTTTCTCTATCAAAAATATAGTTACCAAATAAAGGGGTTTAGCTTCTTGATGACACCAAGGGTTTTCAAACCTTGCCAAGGTTATCCAATACATAGAAAATCA
>VDFB02061906.1:0-10751 GCA_007258455.2 Sequoia sempervirens | reverse complement strand
GTGGAAGAAGTTTATGCCAGTTGGCCAGTTACCAAAGGAGTCAAAAAGATGGACATTAAAGAGGTCAATGGAGGGAAACTTCCAACTCATGTGGAAGTTATAACTTACCTTTAAATGGCCATGTCTATTAGTTGAGTAGATTTAGGAGGTGTTTCTATGTTGGATCCTTGTCGAGGAAAGACTGGTTTTGACTAAATCTTGTGCATGTATAACCTCCTTCCTCTTTTTCATGCTTTCAATAAATGTCGTCCTCCTAGTCTGATGGAGTCGACTGCCCAGTTAGTTAGGGTTAGTTAGAAGTTTTCCTTCTATAAATAATGAAAAGATGTTCCTCTTTTGGAGATTGGATGTTTTGATATTGTACTTTCATTTTCAATTTCAAGGAATACAGTCATGTTGTTGTTATGATGTAACAATGTTTTCAATGAATAAAATGATACTTTGATTTGTTGCATCTAAGTTAGCTTTGGGAAGACTCATTCAAGGGGGCCCACTTGGTGAGAATTCCATCCATTCAGTTTAGTAGTTACTTTTTTGTTCAGTAATTAGTTGTGGTCTTAGCAATTGTTTGTTCTTGTAGCCATTGGAACTTTCTTTTGTGTCTTTTCTTGCAGCCAAGGCATACAAAGTAACTTCCTATCTATTTGCTGAGATTTATGTTTTTTTCATTCATTTTAGTTTAGTTTAGTTGTTGATTCATGCTCAGTACTTATGCTAATTCCTCTCAAGCATTTTACTTTTAGTAATGTTTCCTTTCTAGTTATAGGATAAGGATGACTACAATTGAGTCCTAGTGCACAGACAGTGTTGACCCATTTCAAGTTAACGTCTTTGGGTTGATAATGAAATGAACCTTCATGATGAGCAAGATAACTACTTAGTGCAAATATCTAATCTCTAAGTTATAGCTTTAAGGGCTTAGTTATTGAACCATTAGAGGAGGCCAATATTTTTGGCACCGTTGTCAGGGATGGTGTCAAACTAAGAAGTTCTTTGGAGTCCTTTCTAGTTTCTTTCTTGTTTCTAGTATCTCTGAAGTTTTTTTTTAGCATACCCTTCAATTGAATAAATTAATGATCTATTATTCTTTCACCAATTCTTTGTGTGAGTTGGTTGATACTAAGTTAATACTGCATGCATAGAGGTAGGGGAAGAGATGCTCTAGGGAGATTCCTTCCTAATGACCCTAATCCTGATAACCAGCTAGTTGAGTTTCAAAATTTTCCAAGGGATGAAGAAGAAGAGGAGGCAAATCCTTTCGTTGATGCATTTCCCAATCTGACCAGTTCTGAAACTTCCTCTAAAGAGCAAGTTGCCCAAAACCTGATTGAGAATCCATTTTCTTTGACAATCCATCAAGCAATTATGGCTGACCAAAACCAAAATAGACCTAACCAATCATCTTTTCCATTCCTTATCACTCACTAGAATGAAGTTGATAGCCTCAAGAACATCCCTACTTTAGTTCTTTCTAAATTCTATGGGCTTGTAATAGAGGACCCTAACACTTTCTTGTTTAAAATTGATATCCTCTACAGAAGCTATGATTACACTACTGATGCTTATAGGCTTAAATTGTTTCCTACTACCTTGAAGGAAGCTACATTAAGATGGTTTATGGGCTTAGGTAGGAATATTTTAGAGAATTGGGATGATATGAAAACAAAGTTTCTTGAGAAGTATAAAGAATATTGTAGAGGCAGTGATATGAGAGGAGATGATATCTTTAGGATGCAACAAAAGGAGGATGAAAGTTTGGAGGACTATATTTCAAGGTTCCTATTTTTTCTGCAAAAATCCCCACATCATGCACTCAATGAAGAGTCTCAAAAGTTTCTCTTCCTTAGAGGGATAAATGAAAATTGCACTGATGCTTTGGACTTGATAAGATGAGGAGATATCGCCCAAGTTCCTTGGGATGATATTAAGAAGATATGTCAAAATTACTCCAGGGAAACTATAGAGAAAGGAAGAGGTTACCAATCTTCTATGGGTAAATCCTCCATTAATGGAGTTTCAAGGATGGAAATCACTCATTTGTTGGCAGATTTCAAGCAGGATATCATAAACAATATGGCCACTCGGCTATATACACTTCAAGAAAAGAAGAAACATGGGGAGGCAGAGGTGATGTTGGTAGAATATTGTCCTCATTGCAGGAAAAATAAGGACTGCAAATGTAAAATGGTAGCTAACATTGACAACAAGCAAAGTCCAGTGGAATTTAGGCCAATTTAGGGTGATGATGATTAGGTTTTCTACATTGCACAAAGAAGGCCATGGGCTCCAAGATAAGGTATGCCACTAGATCCATTATCTTTTAGTGGACCTTATTTGAATTCTTATGCATCTGGTAATCAATGGAAACCCCCATACCCATCAAAATTTGGAGGCTATCAACCTCAGCCTTGGAACAACCCTCCAATACTTGGCCTAGTTAGCAAAACTCTCCACCTCAGTGGCAACAATTCCAAGGGAATTGGCAACAACTTCCAGGAAACTGGCAACAAACATCCCAATGGAGGGGAGGACAACAATGGCCAAACCAGGCAACTGGTTAAATGCAACCACCTCCACAGCCTCAACAACCTATCATAATGCCTCCTTCTCCTAACTCAAATGCTAGCACACCTAGAACTACTCAGTTACCAGATCAACCCACACCTAACCCAAATAACAAACCACAACAGCAACCAGTTTACTCTACAGATCCCAACCAATTTCCTACGTATGTTGTGAGCGTGAATGATATTTATCTGCATTCAGGAACCACTTTGTCATCTCCTTCCACTCCTATTATAAAAGAGCTTCCTCTAGAAGAGGAGGAGCATCCAAATTTATCTAATATCCCTGCTCAGTTAAGTGTGCCCAAGAATCCTTAACCAGTTCGATAGTTTGATCAAGACCCACCATTTCCTCAAAGGTTAGAAGTTGTTAAACAAAAGGAAGAAAAGGAAGAAACAACCTTTGATATTATGGATCAATTGAAACACATATGTGTCAAGATACCTTTGTTCCATGCCATAAAATATTTCCCCATATATAATAAGATAATTAAGGAAGCATGTCTCAAAAAGCCAGGGAGGAAAAAGAAGGACCCTACCACCATTCATGTGGTGGGGCAGTTGGCAAATATCATGCTTGGGAAAGTAACTATTCCTAAATATACTGACCTAGGTAGTCTTGTAGTTGGAGTCATTATAAAGGGAATCCAAGTAAAGAATGCTCTAATAGACTTGGGAGCAAATATCAATGTGATGACTAAGGATATCCTACAACAACTTAATGTTACAAATATGAGACCTATTCCTACTGTCCTGCAACTTGTTGATAGTTCCACTGTCAAACCAGATGGTATAATATAAGACCTTATTGTTACTCTAGACTCTTGGGAATATCTAGTAGACTTCATGATCCCTTCCCCTAAAGATACATTAGGAGGGTATCCCATTATTCTGGGAAGGTTGTGGTTAGCTACAACAAATGCTTACATTGGATGTTGGTCAGGGGACATGACTATTTCTAATGGGAGAAGCACTAAAAAACTTGTCCTTTATCCTCCTGCTCAACCATCCCATGATATGGACAACCCTATCTGGCCACATATTGGAGAAGAGGCTGAGGAGGTCAATTCAGTGGCACAACTCATGATGATAGGCATAAGTCTTCTTATGCAGCTTTAGGAAGAAGATGAAATATTATCCCATATAATTCAAAACCATTGTGAAATGCATGAAGAACCATCCACTCATGAATCTAGTTCTACATGTCCATTGCAGATACTTCTGCTAGCTTCTCCTGCACCTGAATTTCCTGTAGCAACAAATATGCTTCATACATTGTTACCACATGAATTAAAAATGCCAAGCATCAATGAAACAACCATGATTGAGTTGACCACAAAAATTACAAGTTTTAGAGGGGAAACATTTGAATATTAATAACAAGCTTAGTCAAGAGCATCAATTGACAAACCTGTTAAAGTTGCATCAGCATGCATTTGCATGGGATTACCATGACATGAAGGGATTAGATCCCAAACTTTGTACTCATAGGATCTACATTATAGATGACTGCACACCAGTAAGGCAACCACAAAGGAGATTCAACCCTGCATTGAGGGAGATTGTGAAAGGAGAACTACAAAAGTTATTGGATGTAGGATTTATCTACCCTATCTCAGATATCCAATGGGTGTCTCCTTTGGTAATTGTGCCTAAAAAGGGAGGTAAATGGAGAGTTTGTGTTGAATATAGAGAACTAAACTTTTCCACCAAAAAGAATCACTTTCCCCTTCCTTTTATAGACCAAGTATTGAATTCACTTGCAGGTAAGCAATATTTTTCCTTCTTAGATGGATTCAGTGGTTATAATCAAATACATATTACATCTAAAGATCAGGAGAAGACAACTTTCACCTGTCCTTAGGGGACTTATGCCTATTATGTACTCCCATTTGGTCTATGCAATGCACCTATAACCTTGTAAAGAGCAGTTATTAGTATATTCTTAGATATTTCACATTTTGTATGGAGATCTACATGGATGATTTCACTACTTATGGTACTAATTTTGCAGAAGCATTAGAAAACCTAAGAAAGGTTTTGCAGAGATGTGAGGACCATAATCTATCCTTGAATAGTAAAAAATGCTTTATGATGATGCAGGAAGGAGTGGTCCTTGGCCATTATATCTCTCTGAAAGGAATTCAAGTGGACCCAACCAAAATTGAGGTAATTACCAATCTTTTTGTTCATATCAAGCAAAAGGACGTTAGAAGTTTCCTGGGACATGCAGGATACTATAGGCACTTCATAAAAGATTTCAGTAAGATGGCAACACCACCTTATAATATTTTAACTAAAGATGTTGAGTTCTAGTGGACAGACGATTGTGATAAAACATTCTCTGATTTAAAAACAACATTAACCCATGCTCATGTGCTCAAAGGCCCTAATTTGGGACTCCCTTTCCATATTCACATAGATGTATTTGATTATGCTATACGGGCTATCTTAGGAAAAAAGGAGGGAGCAATAGAGAATGCAATCTACTTTGTCAACAACCTACAAGGGGTTGAGTTTAACTACACAATGACAAAGAAGGAGATGTTGGCAGTCATTTATGCTCTCAACAAGTTCAGGCATCATATCATAGGATACCAGATCTTTGTCCATACAGACCATGTAGCCATAAAATACCTTATGAACAAGCCATTGATCATAGGAAGGTTAGCACAATGGTTGTTGTTAATGCAAGAATTTGATATCACCATTATAGACAAGCCAGGTAAGGAAAATGTTGTGGCAAATTTTCTCTCCAGATTGACTACATTAGAGGACACTCAAGTCATTGATGACTCGTTTCTTGATGAACATTTGTTCTCCATCAGTGTGCACACACCTTGGTATGCAGATATAGCCAATTATTTTGTCACAGGAAGAGTTCCCCCTCATTTCTCTCCAAAAGAGCAAAGGGTTCTTATTGATTTTTTTTTCCATTTTCATGGATAGTAGGTTGTTTATTCTATACTAGACTAGATCATGTGATGAGTGTTAGGGTTAGAAAGGCAGATATCTAACAATTAAATGCAAATTTAATTAATAAACAGAGAAACTAAAACACACAAAATAAATTATAACACAGAGAATTTAACGTGGTTCACCCAATCCGGGCTACATCCACAAAACTGCAACCATCCAATGATTTTATTATCCAGTGCAAAACCTATTACAATTTTGCGAATAATTGCATTTTTCATCATACTGTAACACCCATTTGAACCCCTTTTTAACAAGCTTAGAGGCTTCTAGATTTTGGGTTCTACAAAGTCAGATTTTTCTTTTTTCGTTGATTTTTTCCTTTTTCGGTGATGATGCGAAAAAGTAGGAGGAAAAATTTTCTTGGGGGGCCGCCCCAAACCCCCGCCCAAGGCCTGACCCAGCCCCGGCCCCGACAAAGATACATGTCGGGGTGTACAGTATAGCATGATCAGTCGCCACATACCAACAATCTCCCACTTGGAGACTGATCAGGCTCCACACCAACACAATCTCCCACTTGGAGACTGATCTTGGACAACACTGTTGCAATTACAGTTCCCACTGGTAATAAGTACCTTGGACCTTGCTGCTCTCTTATATTTGAATTCAACCTTGAAGACCAATCAAAGCTAAAGAGGATTTCAACTTCTCCCTTGTCACCACCTTCATAAACATATCCACTGGATTGACATCTGTATGTATCTTGTCCAACTTAACTTGTCCATCCTCCAACACCGATCGAATGAAATGATATCTCAACTGTATGTGTTTTGTTTTAGAATGCAAGGAAAATTTCTTTGCAAGATGTATAATACTCTGGCTGTCTGTAAATAAGTAATCTTCAACCTGTTGTTTTCCCAACTCATCCATGAAAAGTTGCAGCCATATCATCTCCTTTGTTGCCTCTGTTGCAGCAACATACTCTGCCTCTGTGGTGGATAAAACAACCACCTTTTGCAATTAATAAATCTAACTCACTACTGTCCCACCAACTGTAAATACATAACCTGTGGTACTCCGCTTGGTATCTATATCCCCTACCAAATATGAGTCAACATAGCCTTTTAAATCAGTATTAGAGCCCCCAAAACATAAACATTTATCAGATGTACCTCTCAAGTACCTGAGAATCCATTTTACCGCATTCCAATGACCAACTCCAGGATGACTCAAATACTTGCTAACAACTCCTACAACATGTGCAATATCCGGTCTCGTGCATACCATGGCATACATTAAACTGCCTACCGTTGAAGCATATGGTACCTTGGACATTTTTTCTTCCTCCTCTTGTGTCTTTGGACACATATCCTTAGTCAATTTAATATGACTAGGCAAAGGTGTGCTGACAAATTTTGCATTCTCCATATGAAATCTCTGCAACACATTTTCAACATAATTAGCCTAAGATAAAAACAATTGTCTGTTTTTCCTATCTCTACAAATTTTCATACCAAGGATTTGTTTTGCTGCCCCCAAATCCCTCATAGCAAAATATTTTGCTAATTGTTGTTTTAGCTCACTTATGTGATCCATGTTAGACCCTGCTACAAGAATGTCATCAACATATAAACATAAAATAATGTAGTTGTCATTATCCAACCTCTTAAAATAAACACAATGGTCGAATTACACCTACTGTAGCCTTTCTCACCATAAAACTATCAAATTTCAACTACTATTGCCGAGGTGCTTGCTTCAAGCCATATAAAATTTTCTTCAATCTGCACACTAGTTTCTCCTTACCTTTGACCTAAAATCCTTGTGGTTGTTCCATATATATTTCCTCTTCCAAATCACCATGGAGAAAGGTTGTTTTAACATCAAGGTGTTCTAAATGCAAATCTTCAGCAGCCACAATACTTAAAACAATATGAATAGAAGTCATTTTAACAACTGGAGAAAAAAATCTCACCAAAATCAATACCCTTTTTTCTGTGCAAATCCCTTTACAACTAATCTGGCTTTAAATCTCTTCTTACCTCCATCCTCTTTCAACCTATAAACCCATTTGTTTGGTAAAGCCTTTTTACTTGCAAGCAACTTGCATAATTCCCAAGTCTGGTTTTTCACAAGGAGTCCATTTCTTCTTCCATTCCATGCTCCCACTAAACCTTAGTATCCACCTACATAGCTTCATCGTAATATTCTGGTTCACCAATATCAGTTAACAAAATAGTATACAAAGAGAGAGAGTATCTTTCTAGAGGTCTACTTATCCTTGAAGATCGTCTAACAGGAGTTTGTGGTATTTGTTGTTGCTGTTGTTGCCCAACATGCGGAACCACTGAAACATCATTGTTTGGAATATCATCCAACACTGCATAATCATTTTCTTTCTTCTCATGCTGCAACAACAGATATTTGCACAACACTTTCTCATTGAATACACATCCCGCTTCTCACAATTTTTATTTTCAAAATCCCAAAGCCTATAACCAAATTCATCAATGCCATATCCAACAAATATAAATTTGTTTGATTTTGCATCAAGCTTGGTTCTATTTTCAGAATCTACATGTGCAAATGCTTCACAACCGAAGGTTTTGAGAAAAGAATAACTCACCTTCTTACCTTTCCATGTTTCCTCTAGAATACCACAACCCAAAGGATTAGAGGGACCTCTATTAATTAAATAAACAATAGTGTTTAAGGCCGCCTTCACTATTTTAAAGGCAACCCAACATGCAATCTCATAGTCCTGTGCACACCTTATTTACGTTCTATTCATGCTTCTACCACTCCATTTCCTGTGGAGTCCTGTAACCGCTTTTCATTTACCACCATTAGAGGAACAATAATCTTCAAACTCTTTGCTGCAATACTCACCACCATTATCAAATCTAAGACATTTAGCTTTTACCCGCCTCTATTCTCAAATCAAGCTTCTCCATTTTTTAAAAGTTTCAAATACTTCAGATTTCTGCCTAAGGAAATAAATCCATACCTTTCTAGTTGCATCATCAATGAATGTAACATAATACAGAGAGCCACCGAGAGAAGATACCTGAGCTGGTCCCCATACATCCGCATGCACAAGCTCCAATTTCTCATCTTTTTTTTTGCTTCCCATCCTTGAGAAAACTTACTCTCTTTTGTTTTCCATACACACAACTTTCACAGAAATCCATATTAACACATTTTAGACCTAGTAAAACATTATTTGAATGAAGTACTTTCATACCTTTTGCACTCATATGCCCAAGTCTATAATGCCATAGTGCTCATTCAGAGTCCACAACAACTATATGATCTCCTACCTGTTGAACTGCAACAACTGTTCCTGAACATTGACCTTTTTCCGTAACAATTAAAGTAGAAGGAACAATATGACCTGTATAAAGATATAAGGTGCCTAATTTCACACCTTTTGCTACCACTAAGCCACCCTTTGTGACCTTCCAATTTTTATCACTAAATGTAACGACACAACCTTCATCATCTAGTTGACCTGTTGAAATTAAATTTTTGCTTAACTTTGGAACATGCCTTACCTCATGTAGTAGCCAATGATTCCCATTCTACAACTTAATCTTGATTCTTCCCTTTCCCACAATATGACAGGGTTCGTTATCTCCTAAATAAACCAGCCCAAAATCCCCTTGGACATAATCAAGAAAATAACTTCTATGGGGGGTAGCATGAAATAAAACCCCTGAATCTAACACCTAAGAATCATCAGCATTATCAAGGGAAAGAATCAAAGCATCTTCATCAGATTTATTAATTACCACATTTGACTCTTTACTTTCTTCTTTTTTGTCTCCTTTATTTTTTCGAGACCAACAATCTTTTTTTAAATGACTTGGCTTACCACAGTACCAACAATCCCTCTTGTCTCTAGATTGGGACCTTCTGTCCTTTGATTTTCCTCATGACTTCCCATGATTTCCGGAATTGTTTCCTCTCTCCTTTGTTATGCCCCTGCTTTCTGCATTCAAAACACTGCCTGATGTGGATGTTCCTGTAGACATCAAAAATATACAGATTGATATCACACTCTAATCTACTAACATCGTTTCTTCCTAAATCATCCCTCATTCTAACTGTTTAATCAAATTCCCTTATCTGATTAAATTCATCAATCTTCATCAAAGTGGATCACAATCTTCATCAAATCATCAAAGCTAGCATTGGAGTTGGGAAAGGGCCAATTTTCACATCAAATTGGCACCAACTCCCTCAAGAGATCAAAAATTTACATTGCTTTCATAGAACTTAATCTCTTTTGTTGATTTCTCATTGTATTGCTTTCATTTTCCTATTTAGAGCATTGATAAATGGATTTTTTGAGGAATCATGTTTCTAACTTGCATTTCAATCTTCTAATGTGTTTGTTTGTTGTGTTTTGCAAGTATTAGGATCATGGTTCTAATATGTGAACCCCTAATTCGAAGTGCCTACAAAAACACAACAACAAACAACGTTAGAGAGTTATTTTGTAAGCATGAACAAGGATTCCCCATGAAATCCATTCACAAAGCTAAAAATAGGAAATAGAACAAAGAAAACAATGAAGAACATAATGGAAATATGAAATCCTAATTTAGCATGCAAACACTTGATCCCATGGGGGAGTTGGTGCAAATAGGTGTGTGGAGATTTGCCCTTTCCCAACTCCTTTAATGAAAATGTTGATTAAAGATGATTGATCCACTTGATGAAGACTTTGAATGCTCCAAGCTAAAATTTGCAAAAAACCTAGCTATGATTCAATGAGATGGATGAGAATTGCTAAGTATTTTAGCATGGTAACTTTGCTTGAGATGTGGATGATGAAATAAGGATATAATCTCTTTATTTATAGATTGATAAGTTGAAGAGATGTCCAAATTTGATCAATGTGGGACAAAGATTCAACCAATGATATGATGCCACTTGTCCACATGTGAGAGGATGAAGGTTGAGCAAGTTTTGATCCACATGTGCAAGTTTGAAATTTGCCTTGATGAGATGACATGTTTAGGGGATGAAAATGAGTTAAAATGCCAAGTGGGAGACATGTAAGAGACAATGTAAGAGCTTTAAATGCTTTGTTGGATGACAAGTCCTTTTGGGGAGATTTCAAACTTGAGGAATATTCCCACTTAGATGCCTTTTTTGAATAAAAATAGATGATTTATAAATCAAATAAATGATTTAATTGTGCAAGTTGCAAAATCTAGAGGATTTGAATGATTAGGATTAGCATTGATCATGATTTGATTA
>VDFB02061905.1:0-34874 GCA_007258455.2 Sequoia sempervirens | reverse complement strand
CATGCACTAGTCAGGATTGATTTGACTTAAGGCTTCCTTACACTACGCATAGGTTTGTCCTTCAGTGGGTAATACGTACCCTAGACATCCTACAACATACTAACCTACTAGAAATGAAACAACATAACAAGTAATCACGAAATCCCCTCCTATATTGAAAATCTTTATCCTAGGAGTTTCATAAGCTTATCTAAGTTATTCTAATAACTTAAGTTGTGGATCATTACTTGACTCAATGCCTTCATTTCTGTCCTAGTATTTAGTAACTACTTCAAGTATATTCTCCTTATATGGAGATCATACAGGTAGTGCAAGTCACACAATTATGCAACTTTAACCTTTATACAATTCACTTCCTAAGTACAATCAAGTATGCATTTTCATATAATAACTCATTTTCTCTATTACATAGAAATGCAGTTAATGAAATGATTTCCTACCTATGCACAAACAATAAACACAAAGAATCCACAATATTTTAATATTCAAGAACAAAATGGATAGTAGAAGAATATCCCATGCCTGATTTTTAGCTTTCCTTCAAAAGATGAAGTCACAGTCTGTCTTCGCAATACCTCAGCTCAATTAATCAATTGGAAAATTCTTCACAAGCCTCTGCCCTTCTCACTCAGATTATACTCTCAAATTGATATCTTTCTTACTCAGAAATATACTCCTCTAATAATGATTATTCAGCTTGTCATTGGTCACAATTGAATAAAGCTCATATATTTGATGATAGTGAACTGGTAATTCCTCAATAACAATTCTCAGGAATGTATAAATGACTTCTCAGAAATATAAATGGCTCTCAACAAATAAACTCACAAGATATTCTCTAGAAAATAGATGAAATATGGATTCAAGAAGCAAGTGAAGAAGAATGAACAGGGCGGCTATTTCAAATATGAAATGTGGCGGATTTCCCCGAGGTGAGTCGACCTTAAACATTGACAACAATCAAAGAACATTTCAAACTTGCACATGCTAAAAAATGGTAAATCGACACCTACAGGCGTCTCTCAATTTTGGCGCAATTTACAAAAATCTGTTGGTGATTCATCTTTTTGGAAATAGTGATGGTTAAATGAAATCCACATTGCCATTATTCATGGCTCAACCAACAACTTACAGGCTGCGTTGGAACTTCAAAGACTTGGTCATGGCGTGAAAGCTCCAGGCGCATATTTTCCTTCATTCGCCTCTTTCATTTTATTTCTAAAGTTTCAAAAGTTTGGATGCTTAATATTTCCAATTTCACTTTATACAAATGATGCATTTAAAATGCCTTCAAAGGAATATTTTAATCATTTGATTTTTCCATGGTTGGTGACTTTAAATCAGCTGGGTTTAATAAACCCGATTTCCTTAGTTTATTTTTAATATAAATTCAAAGTGGAATATAATTTAATTTAATTTTCCAATAATGAGATTTAAAATATTAAACTTTATATATATATATATAAATTGTCAGGCAATAATAATATAATATTATTAATATCCACATATATCATTGGTTGTGTGCATATATTCATGTATATATCAGTGTATGCCTCTATGTACACGTATATGTAAGTATACCACATTGATGCATCTGTATGGGCACATCCATATGCCAGAATGCGCTTGTATCAATGTGTATATACGTATGAATACATGTATACACAATATACATGCATATATGTTCATTTCTGTTTCACATACAACCATTTACATTACCATCATAATGATCGTAACATCACAAGATAGATACATAGATAAACATCACACATGACATACAAAAGAAGACAAGACTCCTAATGCAATATACATGCTATGGATGACTTAACTATAACTCACACAAACTGACTTAGCTTACTCAGTCTAAGGGATGTGTGTGTATGCTCAGATGGTTTACTTTACCGATTACCCGACCAAGCTCCTCTCCCGAGTGATATTTCCCCTCCGTTCGGAGGAATGGTTCACACACCTACATTCAATGATATGCTAATGGGAGTCATATGTTCACAACATAACAATATACATAAAACATCTCAAAAGTTAGAATAAACATTACTCCATAACTTTGCATGCAACAATCATCAAAAATAACATCAATAGAACTAACATTTATATGAGACAATCATTAAATGGAGGCACATTCATATTGATAACAAGAAACAACATGTTTTATCCATCTCATTGATTCAATCATTACAATAAATTTCCCTATGCAATAGTAGCTATACAATCGGGGTGTAACATAATGTATATTTACCTATGCTAGAATTAGAGATGTATCTGATTGTCTGAAATCCACTTGTGGGAAGGGCCTGGGGTGGAGTAGGCAAGTGAGGCTAGTAAGTTGTCATCCTATAGTTGTCCATAATGGCTCCTAGGACTAGAGGGCACTTACCTAGAGAGCTGAGTAAACCACTTACGACCCCCACTCAATTCCACAAGATGGCAAGTGTCTTTTTGGAGTTGAGACATTGATGGGGAAAGCAGGTACAAGTCACCAAGGGGAAGGTTGTGGTATACACCCTCTTAGGTTTGGCATATGGGTTTAGGCAGACCCATCATGTCCCTTTTCCCAATTTCCTAATATGTTGCATTATTGATAATCTATGAATGTGATGCAATTGCCTAACCCTAACAAGCATACATACATATTTGTGAATGTTGTTCATGCGGTGAGTGTAGGGTTCAATCCAAGATTACAACATTAAGGAGATATTTATTTAATAAGGTGAAAACCCTAACCCTAATTTGTTGCAATTTGTTATCAATAAGCAAATTCTAGGGAAAATTGGGATAAGGGACATTACACCAAGACCACAACTTACCGTCAAGCACCAAATCTCTATCCTTTGAAGAGACAAAAGAAGCAATGAATAAACTCTTTTCACAAGGAAAGAACTCAATCTTATCTGCTACAAGAGGCCTCCAAGAATCCAACACCCATTTGTGAATGTCAAGCAAAAAAGGCCATAGGTTGTAGAATCTGCACTACGTTGATAGAAGTTCTCATTTTCCACATCTTAGCCACAAACCACCACCAAAGAGGATTTGGCACAAGGGATGGAACGGATTTTCCCCTTCAAAGGGCGAGTAGCACCAACACCAACACTTGCAACATTTGCAAATCTCCAACAACTTGTAATAGGACTTGCCTCACCATTAGTGGAAAAAGAAGCAACATGGTCACAACCAATCTTGATGCCAACAGTTGCAAGATGTGAAAAAACCCTGGATGCGAGCACAACACCAACACCAAGGTCAAAATTAGGGCAAGTATGAGAAGTGTACGCTAGACAGAACACACATTGCAAAACGATGCACTCAATGGACCCACAACCGCCCAACGCTAGAGAAGAACTGCCATGGATTTTGTAGCAAGCTTTTTTTTTTTGAAATGAAAGCGATAGGGAACATGAATGGGAGCGACTCCATGCAAGATCTTTTCTCCTATGTTATTTCTCTTGAAGTGATCGATTTAAAAATCAACATAATTTTATGTTGTTAAGGCTTATTAAATAATAAATAACAATTAACACAATTAAAAAAACTTATTATGATTTTGAAAGCATTTATTTTGAATGCAAAAAAGGAAATAGAACGTTAGAGATATTATATTATAATGAATACAAAAAATAAATTCCCTTTGAGAAGAAGCCTAATTACAAGTTATAAATAATGAATTAGAGGAAATAAGAATAATGAAAAATATTGAAACCAATGAAAACACAATTTCAAATTATTTCCATTGGCCAACCTTCTTAGAGTGCAACAAATCTATACCAACCAAGAGTAATTAATGGAAATCCTAAACCTGAAATCATCAAAGCTCTTATCAACCTTCGCTACCCAGCCAATCCAGAACACATTTGTTATTTTCATTAGCATTATTATCATTGATTACAAATCTTTATAGGTTGTCTTTTTTGCTTTAGCAATGTCATGTACTCATAAAGATGGCTTTGAAATAAACTTCAGATGTTCTAGTAGCATTTGAGATTAAAACTTTGGAGAGAAGAGTGTGACACATTGATTTGAAGGTTTTATCTTCAATCCTCTCATTGCGTAATAGTGTCTCAATGAAATACCATGAAATCATGGAGAGATGCCAACAAAACAATGTTGTCTTTATGATTTTTCAAACTTAAAAATATTACAAATGCTACAGATTTAGTTATCATCGGTTACACACACATTTTATGTAAGTTTTATAATTTTTGGGGAAAGATATTATTATCAAGCAAACAGGTCCATGTGCATATGCACCACAATTAATTTCAAAAATTATCGATTGCAATAGAAACAATAGTTACATTGAATATGTTGTGAATGGTAAGGCATTCATTCATTAACATGAAAAAGGTTACAAAATATAAAGTAGAAAATACTACTGTAGACATTAAATGTCTAACAACCTATACCTATTGACTACTGTATCTACAATTTATAATTGACCATGAAATAAAAGATATAACAATATTCTAACACCCTCCCTTAATGGTCAATCGGTCAACAACACCAAGTTGCCCCCTAAATTTTACAAACTTATTCGGGCTCAGAGACTTGGTGAGAATATCCGCAGTTTGATCCGCTGTTGGAACATACTGCAGCTGAACTGATCCGTCTTCTACCAACTTGCGGATGTAATGACAATGAAGCTTGACATGCTTGGTACGTTCATGGAAGACTTAATTTTTGGCCAGTTTGAGCACCCCTTGATTATCAGTGTACAAGGGAGATGGTCCTGCTTGTGACATGTGCATGTCAATAAGCATCCTGAAATAAGCGCCTCACATATTTAACTTTATGGTCCTCGATGCTCTGTGATCGTGGAAAGAGTAGCAGCATTTGCTTATTTGCTGAGTCCATATTACAACACCCGATACCCAAAGGCGGGTCCTTACCGGAAATGGGTTACTACATCATCCACTGAACCTGCCCAATCTGAGTCTGTGTAACCAATCAGCTTTGGATCCTTGCATCTGCCATACAAAATGCCATAATCTGAAATGCCCTTAACATATCTCAGCACTCGCTTCACTGCAATCCAATGATCAGCTTTTGGAGCTGTCATGAAGTGAGAAATGTAGCTCACTGCAAAACTGATGGCAGGTATAGTGGCAGTGAGGTAGATGAGACTGCCCACTAGTTGCCTGAATGTCGTTTCATCGACCAGAGGTGAATCAGAGGTGGCTGACAACTTCAACCCCTTCTCCATAGGTGTGGAAGCAGGTTTGCAGTCCTGCATCCGAAATTTGTCAAGCAGACTTCGAGCATACTTAGACTGAGAGATAAAGATGTTATCAACGGTCTGCGAAACTTCAATACCCAAACAATAATGGAGAAGCCCCAGATCTATCATGTCAAAAGCTACATACAAATCTTGTTTGATTGCCGCAATCAAATGTGTTGAACTACCAGTAATGATCAAGTCATCAACATAGGCAACAAGAAAGAGAATATCATCACCAGAGTGTTTGACATACAAATTAGTGTCAGAAGGGCTGCACTGAAAACCATGATCAACCAAGTACTGATCAATCTTGATGTACCATGCACGAGGCACCTGTTTCAATCCATAGAGTGCTTTTACGAGCCTACATACCTGATGTTCTTTGCCAACAACCTTGAAACCAGGAGGTTGCGTCATGTAGACTTCTTCCTGCAACTCACCATTGAGAAAGGCACTCTTGACGTCCATTTGATGAACTGTCCAACCAAATTGGGCTGCAATAGCGAGAAGAAGACGAATTGTGCTCATCTTGGCAATAGGAGCAAAGGTCTCCTCGTAGTCAATGCCCTCCCACTGTGTGAATCCCCGAGCAACTAATCTGGCCTTGCATTTATCCAGAGTACCATCGACATGATACTTGACCTTATAAACCCATTTGCAGCTGATAGGTTTCTTCCCAGGAGGAAGATCAGAAAGAACCCAAGTGTGATTCTTCAAAAGACTGATATTCGGTCTGCATAGCCTTTTCCCACTCTGGAATTCCTTTAGCCTTAGAATATGTATGAGGCTCGTAGATGCTATGGATGTTGGCCATAAGAGCGAAGTTGACTGTGTTGGGCTGCTTGTTCTTTCTACGAACTGATCTGCCCTCAATGCGTTCATCATCATGAAAATCGCCGATAGTCTTGGCCCACCACTTAGGCTGACAAGTAGAAGTACCAACATCTGGAATAGGAGAAACAACATCACCTGGGATGTCTGGAACAAAGTCAGCTGGATGTGAGTCCTGAGGAAAATCAAGTGGTGCTATATCATGATCAGTATACTCCTCATCTTCAGAGCCAGAATGCTCTGAAGCCCTCCCATCAAGGGAACCAAGAGGAAGACGAACACCCTCATCAATAACCTTCATATGCTGATCCGTAGGACTGGTAGTAGGAACAAATGGACCAGTAGTCTCATCAATCACAACATCACGGCTGAATATGAGACGATCTGTCTCCACATCAATTAACCTGTATGCCTTGTGATTGTCGCTGTAACCAGTAACCATAAGTGTCTGGCTCTTGGAGTCCAACTTGGCATGCTTGGCATCTGGAATCCATACATGAGCTGTAGAACTAAAGACTTTCAGATGGCCCACCTTAGGCTTACGTCCTGACCAGGCTTCTTCAGGAGTCATCTTCTTAACGGCCTGTGTAGGTGACCGATTCAGGAGGTAGACTGCAGTATAAACTGCTTTAGCCCAGTATTTCTTAGGTACATTTCTGTACTCCAGCATAGAACGAGCCATTTCAATAATGGTGCGATTCCTACATTCAACGACACCATTTTGCTAAGGGGTGTATGGTGTGGTAAGTTGGCGCTTAATGCCGTGTGTAGCACAAAAAGAAGAGAAGTCAGCTGAACAAAACTCCCCCCCATTATCTTACCTTAGAATAACAATCTGAGAACCCGTTTCTTTCTCAACTAAGGCTTTAAACTGCTGAAATGTGCTGAACACATCTGATTTATGTTTGAGAAAATACACCCACATTTTCAGACTGAAATCATCAACAAATAATAAAAAGTACTTGGACCCAGTAACAGATGGAGTGTTCATTGGCCCACATACATCAACGTGAACCAGTTGAAGTACCTTGGAGGCTCGCCAAGAATCACCATCCGAGAACAGTGTCCGATGCTGCTTGCCAGCTTGACAGGCTCCACAAACTCCATGATTTTGAGTGTGGATCTCAGGTAGACCAGCAACCAAACCCTTGCGAGACAGTTGAGAGAGGTAGTGGACATTCAAGTGCCCATAACGCTGATGCCAAAGTTTGCTGATGGTTGTACTCCTAGCAGCCAAAGCGTGCTCCTGAGAATCACCAGAATCAACAAGTCTGTACAGACCGTGATCCTCAAGTCCCATAGCTATCGTAGTACGAGTCGCCCTATCAATGATGCTACAAGTGGACGAACTGAAAACATCTAACTGGGGAGAATGCAACATGATTTGGCTGATAGAGAGGAGATTATGTTCCATGTCGAGAACATAGTTAACATCGAGAGAGTAAATTTCTTCCTCCTGAGTGAATCTAGACAGTGCCCTTACCAACAACTGTGTACTCTTCGCCTCCTCCAAAAATGACTGAATCAGAGAATGGTTCGAATTTTGTGAACCAATCCCGACGAGTAAAATGCCGCGATGCCCCTGAATCGATATACCAGGCAGAAGAATGTACCAGATTTGCAGTTCTCTTGGCCATAAACGCATAGAATGCACTCTTTCTGCTCAATGTGCTTGGCGACATGTGCCTTTTGTTGAGACCCTCCCTACTTCTTTTGTTCAGAAGCCAATCGAATGCAACAATTAACCTTCATGTTACCGTACTTGTGGCAATAATTGCATTGAACGTTCTTCTTCTTGCTGTCCTGAGAAGAACCAGAGCCTTTCGGCTGAGAAGATTGAGCCTTCCCTTTGTTCTTAGCAGAAGATTTGGTAGAGAACGCTTGCTCTGTGGAGGTGGAACTGGTACTGCTTCCAAATTGTTGTCGCCATCGATCCTACTACAAGAGCTTGTTGCAAAGATCTTCAAATTTGAGATCAACATTGGTGGAGGTGATATTCAGCGTCTCAATGAAATGCTCATACGAACGTGGGAGACTCTTCAGAGTAATGACCACCATATCTTTTTCCTCCATTTTTTGACCAATCGCTTCCAGCTAATCACGAATCTCCTTAATCTTTGTCAAATGTTCCTGTAAGGACATTTTCTCATCCATCATGATGGAAAAAAACATGTTCTTGAGAAAGAACATTGCTCTTGTCGGAGGTTTCATGAAGGGCCTTCAAATTGATCTGATTTCCACCATGAGTTTTCAGACGGTGCACAGGAGTAGGCGCTTATCATGTGAGTTTGATGAGCATGGCGGCTTCTCCGGTTAAAAGAACCATCCCGTATCTGATCCTTTCAAATCTGGTAGACGGGTTGGGATTCCCCAAAATGACAGTTAGAGACGATATTCAAGATACGTAAGCGTCCGTTGCTTCTAGGTGTTATAATTCTTCCCGTTGAACTTCTGATTGCTTTCGAGCATTATGTTCGTCAGAGATGCCATCATGTACCTCGCGGTCAAATTGGTGACGACAAAATAATGCACAAAAAACAGAAACAAGTTTTGGAAAACAAATTCCAAGGCAAAAGCAGAACAGATTGAGTTCAGAATCATCAAACAGGGTCCGGGCAAAGAATTGATCACTTCGTTAAGAACGAAAATGAAAGACGGGTCGAGATCAAAAACGAAGAATCAGTCTTTTGCGTCGGCAGGTCGACAAACAAAAACGTCTGTCCCGCTCGAAAAAATCGTGGCAAGGAAGAGGCAAAAAATGCGTCTGAACTACAGCATGAGATTTGTCCAAAATGAAGTAAAAATCGTGGCCACAAAGCACAAAAAAACGTGCTCAGAAGAAGACGCGAATCTAAGGACGATTTAAAAAAAAAACGCCTTCAATATTTGCACAAAAATGCAACCCACAGAGGCACAAAAACGTGTCTTTGAAAAAAACGCGACCATAAGGGCATGAAATCTCTGAAAGATCGCGTCCATAAGAAGATCAAAACACGTCCAAGGAGAGAAACACGACCAGACAGAAAACAAGAGCAAAAAGAACGACTGTAAATCGCGCCCAAAAACAAAAGAGATGCACTCAGAAAAAACGTGACCAGATTGAGTAGGAAATCACATTTTTTTTTTTTTTCTATAAAAAAACAAGGCTTGCAATTTTTTAAACAAAACCCACGATTTGCAGAGGTCGCGAAAACAGGCAACAAACAAGCAAAAAGATGCTGCGTTTTAGAAAAAAACTTTCGTCCTTTTTTTTTTTCACCCTGAAAAAAGACGCGACCTGAATGCAGATGCCAAACCCTAGACGTGCCCAGAAACGCGAAAAATAATCCTGTGTTTTTGCTTGAATTTTTTTTGAATTACAACTCCTTCAAAACTCACGAAAAATTTCAAAACAAAGGCACCCAGAAACCCTAGTCAGCTTTGATACTATGTGAATGGTAAGGCATTCATTCATTAACATGAAAAAGGTTACAAAATATAAAGTAGAAAATACTACTGTAGACATTAAATGTCTAACAAACTATACCTACTGACTACTGTATCTACAGTTTATAATTGACCATGAAATAAAAGATATAACAATATTCTAACATATGTGTGGTAGTATGCCATCATCACATGCCAACAAAATCTTTTATTGAACCAAAGTTTCTAATACTGGTTAAATGATTATGCAATTCTATAGCTTTGATACAAGTTTGGAGTTAGCATGCACTCAAAAGGATACATGAACTCGATATCTTTATTGCATTCAGAGAAAATTCACTCCCCTCTTTTTGTAGTACATTTTCTGTAAAATACTGAAACAATATATACGAATGTCATGGATTTGTTTACATAAAAAAAAACATGTGCGGATTGCACTTGTAGTGTAAGAACAAGCATTGAAGAACTTCCACTACCAATGCCTGGCTGATCATTTGCACTTGGTTGGTTTTCACAATTCAACTGTTGTCCTTCCTAAAGAGATTCCATTCAAATTGTTCCTAATTGTGGTGTTCTAGAAGATCACTGTTAACCACTCTCTATGTTGAGAGTTGCCAATAAACAAGAGCAGCAAGAACCATACTGATTTTGTCCCCTCAAATCTGAAGAGTCCTGAAGCTTGAATGCAGTACAATATAAATCATATTCAGTGTTTGCTTGGTAACTCAAATCATGTCAATCATACAACATATTATGAGCACAATATGAAAATGAATAGATCTTAATAGAGATGTTTGAGCTGTTGACAACAATAAATTTGCGTAGCACAATCATTATGTAATTTTAGCATTTGATGGGCTCCCATTGTTGCAACTAGGCTTTAACTTTGTATTTGAAAGAGGAATGATTGTCCCATACACGATGCACTATTCCAAGGCTGACCTGATCATGCATCTGACCGTGAAAAAAAACCTAGATAGGCAGAAACATGAACCATACATTTGCTTCTTATGGTCAATCTGACAAAAGACTGGATATGGGAAGCAGCATTTACAAATATATATGCCTTTAGGAGCCTTTACAAGGATGTTTATTCATGAACAGTTACTACTCAGCATAGTTACATATAGAGAAATAACAAATTATTATTTTAGTTAATGATCATCTCATCCATTTTATAAATAGGAAGGCATCAATATTCGATCAGGAAATATTTCATGACTATTCCTGTTTGAAATCACGTTTGCATTTATATACCCTACAAAATTTCCCACCGTCATGTTTACCCAAAAATTATTCCCCCTTTGAATCTATAAATGCCAAATGGTTTTTACTGGCTTGTGTCATCGCATACTGTTTGCAGTGAAGGAGAACACACACCCCTATTTCAATTATAATACAAATGCATATCTAACATGTTCTACTATTAGGTACATATTCCAGAAAAAGCATCAACCTTATCATACTGCTCACTATAAGCAAGAACATTTCCCTATCTGCTGGGGCACCTATAAAACCATAGTTTGGCATCTGGGGTAGCTGAATATACTTCTGATTTGTTAAAGAAGGGATGGCCCTTCTGATAGCTTGTAAGTTTCCAACTACACAAAAATGGAGAAAGAATCAAAGAAATGAAGAAAACGTCTTGACTATATTCTTCTGCTAAAAAATAATCAACAAAATGATATAATGAAATGAACAAAGTGATGATTTTTTAAACACAATGCAAGAAAAAACCTACGGGCCTTGTAAAATATATTTTACACTTTATCAGAAATCAAAATAAACTAACTAAACATATAAACAAGGATAAATCTATATTTAAGGTTAAAAATACAAAATGTTTTCTGCGGCCTCCCTCAAGCCGATACCTACAGTGGTGGGACTTACATTTTTCAGCTTAGAGATTTGATTTTAGATTGTTGACCATTTACAAACTTTTACATAGCTGTATCCAACAAGCACACCCAAGTGCTTGGAGGCAATTTGAAGAATTTTCTGGATCACTAGGTTTGGCAAGTTATTACATGCGGGGCTGCCCCACATGACATATATCCACAACCACAGCATGCATTTTGAGCCTCCCATTTCACCAACTCAAAATTGAGACCTAACAACAACCTAAATTGCTCACAGAATCTTTCCTGAAGAATGGTAAACAGGACAAAATAGTACTTCTGGTCTCAAGATATAAAATACATTTTGGAAACCTACCTAAATGATAGGATTGTGTATTTGATAGATATGGCATGAAGCTTATGCTAAAATTAAGGGGTAATGAATCATAAATATCTATTTTGATGCATGTCCATCTACATTCACACAAAGAAGAACATATCTTAGCTTTCTTTCCTAAAAGTTTCATCTTGCCCCATGAGAAACGGGGAGAAGATATGATTGGCCATATGAATTTGATAGAGTGTGCTTGACAAGTACATACATCAGAAATATATTATCTTTTTGTCTGAGGATCAACCTTCCAAGTCTGGACTCAAACAGCTGCCTCTAGAATGTGTGAAGTCCACTCATTCTAAAGATAGAGTCATGTTACATGCAGGTGCAACTTTTGTATTGACAAGATCCAACATGGTAAAGTAAACAGGATGGTGGAATTGAAGGAAAAGAGGTAATACCTAGTAAACATGCACGTAACTGTATGAATGCACTTGCTAGCTTATCTAAGAATTGGCAACTGCAACTGTGTTCCCAGAAGACAAGGCCGATGGAAGTGCTTTTAAATTGGGCATTCTGCTCTCCAGCAATTCCCTTTTACTCATTATTCTGTCTGCTGTACAATCATCTTCCTGCAAGAGTTATTCAACATTGCATTTGTTGGTATTCTTCCATATGGAACATGCTAGCTTAAAAAGGTACTGTGTTCATGCCTAAACAATTAATGACAAAATAGATTTAATCAATAAGCACAAACCAATTCAGCAATTATTTTGATCGTCCAACGGTAAATGATACACATCATAGTATAGTAACTAGTTAAATCAACTTAAAACTGCTTTTGTCATCCACCACTGCACCCAAAATACATTTGGAATGTACCCCATGGTATGAACCCCTTATAACTGATGTCAATGTCCAATTGATCTCTGGATCTGAGCATATGTTGACACAACTAGTAATAGTGAGCAGGTAGATGTGCAGCCTATTCTCTTTCTGTTCATTGTGCAAGAATGATCATAAGGATTTGATTTAAGTCCACATTCTACTGAAACCATAGTGTACATGGCATTACTCTTAATGATTGGTAGTTAGCCCAAGTAATAGTGTGAACTGTGTGATTAGCTGCAATAAATAAAGAACCTTATGATTATAAGGAATATGTCATGATAACAGACATTGTTAAATGACTGCACTGTCAAATGTTATTGCTCAAGAATCCAATGAATTACTAGATAAACTAAACACCACTGTAATGCGTTTTGTAAGAGCTCTTCCTACACTCAGACACATGTGGAATGTACCTATTGGTATCGACCCTTACAACTGATGTCAACGCCCAATTGATCATTGAATCTTAGCATATGTTGACACAACCAGATTAATATTTTTCAGGAAGAATTGTAAGATTTTCCCTTCTCTTCATTGTACAGAAATGATTATAAGGATTAGATGTAAGTCCTCATTCTAGCAAAATCATAGTGGACATATGTACATGTGTTTCTCACTAATTATTCTACAAAAACTCTAAGCAATGCTTGTTTATGGCATTACTGTTATTGGTATTTAAGCCAAATAATAATATGATTAACTGCAATCTTTAAAGAACATCATGATTGTAAGAAACGTGCCAAGATAACAGGCATTGTCAAGCGACCTACTTGTCAAATGTTATTATTCAAGAATCCAATGACTTACTAGATGAACTGAACAGCACTGCAATTGATATTCCAAGAGCTTTCCCACAATATATATATCCTATACTCAAAATGATTCATGATGTAGACCACCTTGTGAAGTCATAGCATGCCCCTCAGAGCTTTATAAAAAATAGGGTGAGTTACAGAAATCATAAACCCTGTTGTAAGACAAGATCACAATCTAAAAGTATGTTTAGAGAGTTTTCTGGTCATATATAATAGCATAGGCATATCTTGGAACTAACCAACTTACAAAACAACCTGACCCTGAATTGGAACCCATATGAAAGCACTCAAACTACAACAAAAATAAGGCCATAGTAAACTGGCAGAGGAATGGAGGGATCAACATAATAGTGCTCCATTTTTTGAAAAAGAAAAGGAAAAAGAAATTTTCATCAACACAAGTTTTAATTGTCCCCAACTAGGTTTGATTGATTAACTTGTTTCTTATGTAATTTCAAGAAAACAATTCACTATGTGCTTAGAATTAGATTGTTAACTGTTATAAAGTATAAACTAAAAGGAAGAATTGAACATGAAAAGAGCTAGAAAATTGAGGGCAGAAGGCAATGTTTACTCCAGAGAAACTAATATAACCAAAACTCCTGAAGATTAAGGGAATTCTGCCTCTCATCTCTATTGGCTTATTTTGTTATAGGTTTACTTCCTTCTCAAGGCCTTCATGGACATTCTTTACAATAATAAATGTTTAAATACCTATAAAAGCTCTGCAACTTGCTTGACAATACTTCCCTATCACACTCCAACGCCTAAGACACATAACTAATAAGAAACAACTACTAGGAATCAAAGAATTGTCTACAATGTCAAACAAGGAAATATTTATAAAAGTATAATGTAGTTAGTGCAAAATGACATTGTAATGTTTCATTAAGTTGTTTGTATCCAACTATGTATTATTTACTTGTCAACTTATGGGTGATTGTTATGAAGCAATTATTAGTAGTTGTTGACGATTGTGGCATGATAGCATCTATCAAGTTCTTTAAATAGGTTTCTCATGGTCAGGGAAAGTAATTTGATCCTTGGCTGATCATCTATTGTCTACTTTTGAGTAAAAACTTCATATGAAGAAATATATACTTTTGTTACTCTATCTGATATGCATTGTTATTTATGTTCATTAAAACAAGTACTCATCTTATCAAATAAATGAGTAAACATTGGCGACGCTACCTTAAGGAAGTCAGATCCAGTTTAAGACATTAATGCCCTTAGACCCTATCCACAATGTGGTCAAGACCAAGAGATCAAACAATCTCTAAGGTTGGTGTAGCAAAGATAACGGATAAGATGACTAAGAGAAATATGCGAAGAGACTGCATTACTACAAATTCAAAGCCAAAGCCCAACTCAAAGTAGAAGCAAGAGTCAAAGAGTAAGTTGAAGTTGTAGTTGGGAGTGAAAACATCAAAATATTCAACCCACTATGACCAACCATACAGAGGAAGAATGTGTGGAGATAGCTAGACATATTCCCTTACTTGAATAAGCATGCATCAATATTACAAACCAAGTTCGGTTGGAGGAATAACTAAATCCCTTGAGAGTGAAATTAAATTGGAGTTTTTGGCATACGATGATCAAGAAGCATACAAAAACAATCCTTGAGGCATCGAAGAAAAAATCGAGCCTAAGACACCCGGATTGAAGATTGGAGTGAGAAAAAGAGTGTGAAAGTGGAACTAGTGGTGTTCAAACTTCAGACCATCGAGATCTCTAGAAGGGTCAAGGGTTTGGACATGTTCAAAAATGCCCAAGCGACAAAGGAATATCCTAACCAAAACTTCCTGAAGGAAAGGTTTCAAGCACTACACTCACATCAGATTGTGACCCCTCCAAACATGTCCAATGTTGAGAGGAAAAAAATACCAAAATTTAGTGGAGATGGATCCAAATGTCCTCTAATACATTGCAAAACCTGTATTACTATATGGATGGCAAATGGGCAAATGGACCAAAGATTTTGGTTAAGGTGTTTTCTACACACTACAAGGAGTAGCAATAGACTAGTATACAAATCTTCTTGAAACTAAGAAAGTGACATGGGAGAGACTAAAGAAAGTATTTGAACAAGAGTTCAAATTATCAAAGGATGATAATGAGATCCTCACAAAAATCTATCATACCCAACAGGGTAAGCACGAGAACCTTCCAACCTATAATAGAAAGCTCCACGAGTTACCAACAGATGGACTAAAGAAACATTGATTTATTGAATGGTCAGTACCCTCACTTCGAAACAAAATGAAGATAGTTCCTCCCTCATATGAGGCATACAATTGGACCATGGACATAGACAGTGAAAGTAAGACATCTAGTCATTCCAAGAAAAGTGAAGAGGATTCCAATTCAAGTGATGATGAATCTAGATCAATATAGGCTCCTCTAAGAGATATGCAAAAAATGACCAAAAGAACTAAAGAACACAAAAGAAGGTAAAGAACTTTGGTGTATTGATTGTAAACTAGGTCACATCAAAACTAATTGTCCTAACAAGTTATTGTTTGATATATGCCAAGTTGTAGGTCACTCGATTAAAGATTGTTCCTATAATTTGAAAAGAAAGAGAATACAAATACTATCAGAGCCCAAGTTGGAACATTGGCAACTCTAGGTTGTGTGTGCTAATGTGATGCATTTGCTAATGCCTTGCTAAGCTATGTTTGCTAGTGCCTTGTTTTATTGTGTGTTTGCTCATTGCATGCACCCTTTTGGTGATGGTGGTTGGACAAAATGGGCTATTCTTGTTCTAATCCATGCAGCTACATTGAGTAGGAGAATACTATTTGGGCCTTGCTCTTGAGGACCCTAGAGTTAGATGTTGAGGGCTTAAGTGGTTCACAATCTCGTAGGATATTAGCTGAATTGGGATCTCAAATCTTGGATATTCAAGGCAAGCATTTGAGCATCTTTCATCTCACCTAATGCAGTCATACCAAGAGGAGGGTCATGCCATTGGTGGGTGTAGCAATGGAATGACTATCTCTACGACCTTTGTTGATGGTGTTGCACTACCACTGAGGGTTCTACAAGTATGTAGGCTTGGTTTCCTTCAAAGACCTTTGGGGGTTAAGAGTAGAGCTCAATGGTGGGCTCAATCCTTGAAGTTGGTCAAAGGGTGTTCTTCAACCTTAGCAAGTACCTCCAAGGGGTATGACGAGTGGTGGTCCTTTTTTCCCTGAGGCAGAGCTAGTGTCTTAAGTATTGCTTGTCTTGTCAACAAGCTGCAAGTGGTCAACCCAGCTTTGGTGTCTCAAGCTATTAACAGTCAGGTAAGCCATGGTCCATGCAGCCTTGGAGTAAGGGACAATGCATTGTTTGTGGCTGAGTTGGGCATATGGTTCAGCTTTGTCTGTAAAATCCTTCTGCAACTAGTGGTTAAGATAGAACTATTTTTGACCCATTTGTAGGCATGTAGTAATCAATTAATGAATGTGGAGCTAATGCCAACTTTGGTTACATGGCTAGTCATGTTTTGGATGATGTTTGTACCATGTTTGTGTTGTGTGATGATTCTATACTTAGTTTTAGTATTTTAATTTTGGTTATATCAATTGGATCTTTGTTTGTAAGGCTACTTACATGATCAAGTTTGTGAACCATTAGTTTATAGTGGACTTGAGTCTTTTGATCTTGTTTTAAATTGTGATCAATAGTTGTCTTGGAGTTAGCACAATCAAATGTCATGGTTAATAGCTCCATACTTTTTAAAGTTGTGTTATGACTTATTTCCTCTCTACTCTTGGTCATGTGTTTGAGTGGGGTTGGTTAGTTCTAGAAGTTCATTCAAGAGCCTAGAGCTTTACCCATGTTGCTTTAGATACCAATTGTATGTTTCTACGTAAAGCATGTTGGGTCTTACCTGGTTACATGAGTACTGCATGACTTGTATTTGTTCCTTAGTATCTCTTCCTTGTGGTTGTGTCAGACCTTGATGCTTGAAATGCTTGTATGGAATGCATATTGCTTGTTCAGTGATTCTATTGCTTTCAACATGTTACCATGCATCCTAATGTTCCAATATTAGTGGAGTGTATGGTGTTGTGTTATAGGCACAAGGGCCATGTTACTAAGTAGCATGAAGGCACATGTCATGTTGACTAGATACAATTCCATAGCTACACGTATGTTCCAACATTGTGTAGGGTATGTGGCACATATTATTTGTATTTATTGTATCATAATTATTTGTTTGTTCTTGTTATGTTGCTTGTTTTGTGATTCTAGTTGTTTCCGAAACTTCTTGGTAGTTTTAGAGAGTTCCTTGCATGATTCTAGGCACAATGCAATGTTTGTGTGTAGCAAATTGCTATCTTGTATATCCTATTTTCTGAATGCTTGGTTTATGTTTTGTGAAGTTGTGCTACCTCGTCTGACTATCATATTGGTGAATGCAATTTTAATTGAATTTCTTATGTTTCCCAATTGTGAAAAGAAATTGTTGCATTGTAGGAGTTATTTGTTGGATTAGGATGTGAGTCCCCAATTTTATTTTCCCTTATGTATGAAGTTCAATGATTGTGCATATGATGTTAACCATTTGAGTATGTTTCTCTATTATGTGAATTTGCATGGGGTGTATTTTAATCATGTGTGAACCTCATTGCAATTATGTGTACCATTATGAGGAATAAGTGTTTGGTATTTATATGATAGAATGTTTGGGTAAAGACTCAAGTTGCCAATTGAATTCTTCTTGATGTGTACCATTATTTAATGAAGTATGTTACAAAATAAACAATTTTGTGCATACTTGGTGTATTCTTAGTATAATGTTGGATGATAAAGTACTCCATATTGTGTGTTGTGTTGTGATGCACTACGTTGTGAGTTGGAATATCGTTGTTTGATTTTCATTATGGCCTAGTAAGTGAATACTAGTGCATGGGTGAGCTTTCCTTAATGCATTTTGATGCTCTTGAATGCCAAATTATGATTGAATCCCATTTATATCACATTCGAAAGATTAATTCTAATTGCTGTTTGGGCGAACTCTTAGAAAAATCTTGTAACAATTTATTGCATAATGTTGTATAAGAAAGTTGTTTAGCAATGAATGGGAAAATAAGTTTGTATTTTGTGCTCCTTCCTTAATGTGAAGACCCTATTATGAGTATACATGTGATGTGTTGTGAACAACCTATACACGATTTGTGTATCCATGGGCTTGTGATACTAGGTATCCATCCTTGGATTGTATCCATAGCTACAAGTATGGTGGAGTCATACTTGTATGGTTGCTTGTTTGTACACTCTATTGAGAGCCAACTTTGGTGTTGATGACCTTAACATGTGTGGAGTTGAGATGAGGAAAAATTAGGAAGCTATGGTTCCATGTTGTTGCATTAGTCTAGGGTGAACCTCTAGAGCATACCTTTCTACACAAGAGTACCTCCTACTCCTTATTAAATGGGCTCTTAAGTGGTTCATTGTAAGATGCCCAATGATGATTTTTGCACAATGACAGTAAATGTCAACACCAAATATCTTACATTCAAAACTCCTAAACACAGATCAACTCACAGGAAAGAAGACTGATAACTCAGAACAATAAATGACAATTGCCAATTTGATTCTTCCCACAATAGCAAAATAAAGAAGCCACAGTATTGTTGTACCCAAACCAAATTTTTTGCTTCACTAAGGCATTTTGCTTAATTGAGTCTTAAAATTGTTAAAGTGATGTCAGAAGATCATTTTTGGGCTTTTTAAATATGGAGTTTGTGTCAGTTTCATGTCTGTCTGTTACTGAGGAAATTCAAGAAAAGTGAAAATATGAAGGAAAATCATCAAAATTCTCTCTGAAGAGGGGAGCATATTTTCAAAAGGGCGCCCTATCTTTTAGGGGCTCAGATCTTGTTTTTAGGGTTTGTCACCTCCAACAGACATTTGTCCGGCATCACGTCAGCTTCGCAACGGGCTATTAAGCTTATCAAATGGACCTGTTTCGTGCAAGTTATGGAAGATATAGCACAAAACGAGAAGAATGACAAAATTGGCTAACACAGGAGAAAAGAGCAGCTTTTGAAAAAGGCGCCCATCTTTTTGAGGTGTCAAATGAAGGTTTTTGACTAAATGTGACCCGAGATGTTTGTCTCACATTTGTTCAGGCTTCGCAATGCATCTGTCAGTGGATGAATCTGAGTTGCTGGGTTGCCTGAGCTAGAGGTCAAACCTGGGGTTAAATCTTGGTCAAAATGTCAAGGGAAAAGCAAAAGAGCACATTTTCAAAAAGGCGCTTGAGCTTTTGAAGCCTTTAATGCCTTCTTATTGGTGATCTCAGATATTCAGCTTGTCCGTGTTACGTTCAGCTATCCGTTGCCTATCTCCGTCAGATCAGAAGATGACCTGTTAGCCTGCAGTCGATGTTTTAGTATTATTTTGGTCAATTCCAGAAATGGCTAAGTCTGGTGGAAAAGGAGCAACTTTTCAAAAAGGCGCCCTTGATTTTCACCCCTCAGATGATGTTTTCCGGAGAAATGTGCCTTTGGAGCTGTCATGTGGAATGAGGTCAGCTCCGCAGTAAGCTTGTGATCCAGTCATGAAACTTGGTCAGTCAGAAGTTATGAAGGATTTGATTTTCCCTTCGTATGAGATAGAGATGAGAAAATTTGATTAAGTCTAAGAAAAAGAGCAGCTTTTGAAAAAGGCGCTTGGATTTTTAACCCTTCAGATCTTGGTTTTATGATGTTCAGTCTCAAGGTACCTTTTGATCAGTTTTTGTCCTGCTCTGCGATGCATCTGTCAGCTAGCCAATCGGTGGAGTCAGTTAGCCAGTGTCGGAGGATGAACAGAGGTCCCGAAAGAGGTTTAAATCCAAATTTTCATCAAAATTGGCTAAGTCTGGAAAACGCCTAAAGAGGTCAAAGTTGATTTTTTGAAAGAAGTTGACTGGTGCGCCCTAACTTGAGTTCTGACTTCAGTTAGACTGAATGATTTCTGGGTTGTCATCTCCAGTTCATATCTTGGCATGTTGAGTGTTCTTTCAGTTCGCATGTCAAGTTAACTTGTTTGCATGTTCACTTAACTGAAGTGCATGTTTGAAAATCAACTTAAGTTTGCATGCATGGCGCATTAGTTGAAGTTGTGAAGTTGGCGCTTCACTTTTTGTCAACTTCAGTTTCTAAAAGGGACGCTTTAGTTCTTAAAGCATGTGAAGTATGGCAAATTCAATATGAGTTGTCAACTGAAGCTTAAATTCGCATGATGCTTTAAATAGGATTTTGCAACTGAAGCTTAATAAGGCGACTTTAGCATGGTGCTTTATTTAGTTCATTTTAGTTTCAGTTAACTAAAATTGAGGTCCAATCACAAGCCAAGCGCAATTTTCAAGGTTGAATGCACTTCTTACGATTTTTGGTGATGAAACTCTATTTATTCAAGTTTAGGCGTCCATTATTTCTTCATCACAAGCTTAGAAATATACATTCTTCTTGAGCGAGCAGCAATTTAAAGGTGCTACAGGTGTCAGAATTCAGCGTTCTTCATAGCAACGGATTCAAATTGTTCAGAAGAAGAAGATTCCAAACTCTGTTTTCAGTTTGCATGCAGGTTTCATCGAGTTCAAAAACAGAGATAGGCAAATTCTACAGAAGCAGAGCAAATAAAACCTTCTTTCTTCTGTCTTATTTCTTCTATTTCTCATCTTAGGTACTTTCTTCGCATGTCAAAGAAATTCAGCATATTTTCAGAATTTGATCATCTGGGTTCACATACTTCAGTATTTGCAGCAAAACCCATGTCTTAGATTTTTTCGAGAAAATTGCCCCATAGTCTTCATTCTGAAGCTCTGTGCTTTTTTCCAAGAATTTCTTTGCATGTGGGCCTAAAACACATTTTTTCGAGAATCAAACTTTCTGGGTTGTCTTAGAATTTGATTCTGCACAAAACCCACGTTTCAGAAAAATTTCGAATTTTTTTCCTGCCATAGGCTATTTTTAGCCTTGTCTAGAGATTTTCAGTTTTTCAGAAAGTTGTTCAAGTATATCTGACTTTACAGTCAAAAGTCTTCATTTTCAAAATGCAGTTCAATCTCATTGATTATAAGACCAAATCGGCTCTTATGCATAATTTTGTCAAAACTTCAGATACAGACTTAAATCATGTTTACCCAGTGATTAATCTGAGCAGTCTGGAGGGTGTTAGCAGCAATTTATTGAGAAATCTTGAGCGTTCCGGATTGCTGGCAGCGGCATCTATTCCTGTTACCACTTTTGATCTCGAGTTCGTTCTTGCTTGTATCAAGCATTATGACTCATCTTCACGACAAATCAGATCAGCTGATGGGAGGGTTGTCTGCAGTCTCAAACCGAAGGATATAGAGAAATGTTTCGCTATTCCTCCTCGATCAGATAATTTCACTGTGGTTATTGAGGCCTGTGGGAAGATATGGGATGGAGATCGAGAACGTTCGCAGAGAAAGGTGGCTTAGAGATGGCTGAAAGTTCAAAAGACTAATATGCTTAAAAAGATTGGTCGTGGTGAATTCAAGGATGAGGTTGCTGTTTTGATAACTTTGCTCAATCGAGTTACAGGTCAAGAGGATGCTAGCACTTTCTGATCATGGATGTTTTACCTTATTTCCAGAATTCTTGATGGCACAGAACATTTTGACTGGGCTATGTTGATTGGTGATTGCTTACATCAACAGATTACTGATTTTCTCAAGTTTCATGAGTTTCATTTGATATCTTACTTGGTCTACTTAGTTGCATTCCAAGGCAGTTACAAGCATCTAAAAACTAATGGTACTCTTGGTGTTCAACGTGTTCATGAGTACTATTCTCAGTTGGAGTTTTCTAAGTCTGAACAAGATTTCCGAGCAGTGAATGATCACTTTTCTATGAGGATAGTCAGAGATCTTGATAATGAAATGCACATTCGTATTTCTGCCGAGGCAAAATCAGCGATGGAGACTTGGGCGGATTGGTTTATCCAATTCCCTACTTTCACATACATTCGGGCTTATGGATATGTTGGAGAGCCTCTGATGTTGCCGAGGTACCCTTTAGACAAGATCATCTTCATGGAGTTTCTTAGACAGATGCAACATGTTCATTTCTTTCTTCGCAGTCGTCATAAGACTGCAGCTTATTTTCCATTTGGATTGGGAATTTTCACATGCAGCACGGCAACGGATGCTAAGCATATGTCAACCAAGATAGAAAGATTCAAGCTTAAAATTCATACTAAGAGGCGTTCCTATGATCCTTTGGGTCATTATGCAGACAGGTTAGAGCGAGGGATTGCACATAAGCCAGCACTTGAAGATTTCTGGGCTAATTGTGAAGATGAATTCGAGGTTCGTTGTCGTCACTATTGTAGACTCACTATCGCTCAGCTCTCTGATTACTTATCAGAGGATGTTGATGGTTTATCAGATGATGATGGAGAAGTTCTTCTCAATTCATATGCCAAAGATCAAATTGCTCGGCAGCCACTTCGCTCACCAGATTGGTATGCTAAAGAGAATACTTCTATTGAGGAGGTGTCTAAATCGGTTATCAAGACCAGCAAGCAATTCTTGGAGAGTAAACGGAGGCAAAAGTTAGTTCCTGTGACAGAGCTGCAAAAGAATTTTTCTTCATTGCCTTCGACTTCGAGGTCAAGGCCTCGGGTCAAGGCTATTGTGATTCCTCCTGAAGGAGTTAGACTCAGTGGAAACACGGGAAAGAGGACTACTGGTAAAAGGAAGCAGAAGCAAGTTGAGAATGTACCTGAGATTCCAGTAGAGACAGTCATTCAGGCTGAGCCTCACGTTTCACCTCCTAGTTTACCACATGTGCAACCTATTGACATAGATTCAGAGCCTGAGATACCAATTCGAGTAGGATCGGAGACAACTGAACCACCACAGGTTGATACATCAGGGACAGTCTCTCCTCGAATTGATAATATTGTTCAGTCTTGTTGGCTCGAGAGGTCTTTGGGGAGACAGAGACGAGAACCTTCATATAACCTTGATTTATCTGAGTTCGGTGAACCTTATCAGAGAAGGTCGAACAAGAAGATTAAGAAGCAGGTGCATATTGAGAAGACTCCAGAATCAGAGATTGTTATAGAAGTTGCTATTCCTCCAGAGGGAAAGAGCCTAGATGAAGTCGAAGTTGGTGACTTTACTTTCACTAAGGCAAATCTTGGCAGGACCACTCGAGAGACAGACGTGAGCCTTCTTAAGATTGTCACCAATAATCTTGAAGAACGCATCACGAAGGATGGAGAGGATAAGGCATTGCTTAAGGCTGAAAATAGTCAACTTCGTCAGTATATCTCTGATCTTGTTCACGGAAATTCAAGTAGAGAGCCTGTTCTTCCTTAGAATACACCTGCAGAACAACGAAAGCTGGATCAGTTAGTCAGTCATGGTAGACTTTTGGATAACTGGATTGAAAGCTTAGTCGTTACAGGTCAACGTCTTCTTGCGGATTTGTATCAATTGAGAAGTGACGCACATAAACTTCGTCAAGGTATTCAGTTGCTCGAGGTTTCAATTGCAGAGAGTTTAGCCAAGGATCGAGTTCTTGTGTCCTAGTTGTCTGTTGCATATGACGCCTTGGAGGTTGATGAAGATCAAGAGAAAGTTTTTACTTGGAGGGAGCAGCACCTTTTCAAAATGGAGATATGTGAAAAGGTTTCTACCAAGTTATTTTCAATGAAAGATGATGTTGTTGGAGCTCTTGCGCTTGTTAGTGGTTTTGTTGTTTAGATTCCGTGTCGTTATCTTCTTGAAGATGGCATGTATATTGCACTTAATGAAGTACAAGCTGAGTTCGAAAAGCTGGTTTGTGATAGCCTTGAAGGAGATCCTGTGGCGGCTAAGTTGGAGAATATTTCAGTTATTTCAGCTAGTTTCAGAAAGGCGATTGAAGATGTCAGAGAATGCATGCATACAGTCAAGGAAAGTGACAGAGAACTGAAGAAACAGATTGTTGTTTTGGACAGCATCAAAGTGCCAGATGACAGAGAGATTGATGAGTTCTTGGTCGAAGTGTTAGACCGAGATGACATGGAGTGATCTGCCAGTTGGAACTTGCAGTTAGTTTCGAGGATAGAATCAAGAGCAGCAGTTAACTCGACTTTGAGTCTTGAGTTCACTTGCTGACTTCATACATGCTCACCTCTTCCTTAGGATTATCTTCACAGGAGTTAGGGTTAGGGTTTCCAGTTAACTGAAGGTAGTGTCCAGTTAACTTTGCTTTAAATAAGGACGTGCATGCTTGCACATTGTCCATTTAGATTAGATGTATCGGTTAACTGATGGTAGCTTTCCAGTTAACTGTATAGTTTCCTTTATTAGGGTTTAGTAATAAATCTTGCATGCATTGCAAGACTGTAGTTGACTCAAGGTGATTTTAGGGTTCCCTACACCTTTCGATGTCTATAAATAAGAGCTTTTGCTCATTTGTACATAACTTTGCACGGTGAGAGAAATATGTATGCCGGGTGCCTACCTTGCCCTCAATATTGCTCACTGCTCTCAGATCTCGCTCATGAGTATTTACTATTGTGATGAATTGTTATGCCACATAGGGTTTCATGCAATTATGATGGTGAATGCTTGCCTTAGTTAGATATAGTGGCTAGTTGATCGTAGATTGTATGCGTGTCTCGCCAATGCAATTTATTATCCTAGTTGGCTATCCTTCATGTTATGTGTTCAATAAACTCGTTCAGATTGAGCTGATAGATGTGCCACCTTGCCTTCAAGTTGAGAATCTATTCTTGGTTATTGTATGATGTGTGTGAATAATAAACTTATTCAGATTGAGCCGATAGTTGTGCCACCTTGCCTTCAAGCTGAGAATCTCGTATCTTCCTAGCTTATCGCAGTATTGTTGTTTCCCAATAAGCCTATTCCTGCATAAGCGTATAGTTGTGCTTACCTTGCCTTCAATGCTAGAGTCCGTAATCTCTAGCTTATCACGTATATCATCCCTCGGCCCATTTCCTATGCTCATTATGCGAAACCGATAGATTTAAAGTAGTTAGTTTAGTTGTAGTTAATGATCTGCGAAACCAGAAAATCCTTAGCTGCAACGTTCTTGGTTTTCTTAACCTTGTGCCTCTTCCAGCTGAGAACAAAAAGATAGGACTTAGATTACTTCTCTTTTCATGCATTCCAGCACAACGAGGGAGCTTCCCCTCCTAATTTGAAGAGCACTCATTGCGTAGTGTACATAGCTGTCCGTACCAACTTGCACTCCAGAGGTGTTAGTTTTTACGCCAACAAGTATGATGGGTGAATATATGATATAACAAATATCGCTCAGATTGGTGCGCTACAATAATGTATACTCACACCTAGTGACATACATTCACATTTGAAGGATACAAAGTAGATTGTTTAATAGAGATACATGAAATTGATTGCGTACAATAATCAACATGGGATAGGATGATGTAGCAAAAATATAAGGAACTCACAGTAATAGGCGACCATGAGAATTACGCAGATAGAATGCCAACACAACCAGACGCAATAGGAAATTTGATTAGTGGCCGATGAAATGATACTAGCGAGTGTATTACTCTATTTGTTGTATCGATTGGAAATGAATTGCTTGTTGACCCATATGCACTAGCGGATCATATACCCTGAGATGAGAAGAAAACAATATGCGGTGCAGATGGCGGCACCCTGAAAGTGGCGCCCTTTCTCAAACTCTCATATGCTTATGACAACGGCATTTGAGTGAGCGCCTAGGAATCACAGTTACTAGTTTAGTGGGATCCTGAAAAGAGAACTAGATTTGTGTCGATCCAAATAGTTTCACTGGCTTAAATACTCTTGTTCGCCTTGGAAGGTAATCGCGTATGAAACTATGGTGTGGCGCAAGCCAAAGGCTCCGCCACATGCCTAATTGCCACTTTCAAGTAGTGGCAGCCAATTGAACTCCATAGACTTGCAACGGAATAGGCATTAGAAGAACTCTCGGGTGTGGAAGGTATCAGAAATCACAGTCGCAAGGGGTTTTCGTCCCTACCTTGATGCCAAAGCTACAGAGGTTTGCGTCTCTAGCAGGTTCGCATGAACAAGTCCGATCA
This sequence comes from Sequoia sempervirens, assembly GCA_007258455.2. Lineage (NCBI taxonomy): Eukaryota > Viridiplantae > Streptophyta > Pinopsida > Cupressales > Cupressaceae > Sequoia > Sequoia sempervirens. Next base: position 8,444 of record VDFB02061905.1, on the reverse strand, counting down.
TGATGATCTTCTCAAAACAAATCATTCAAATATATATGCTATCATAGTGCCTTCCCAAATGGGTCGGCCAAGACCAAAAATATTTGTTATTATTTTAAAAAATAATTGTTATTATTTTTAAAAAATAATTGTTGTTATTTTAATTATTATTTGAAATATATTTTAAATTCAGAATTAGTGTTTACAAACACTATTTTCCTGCCAAATTTCAAATTTAGGGCATGGCTAAGTCGGGGACACAACATTCATAATGCTAACCTATCATGCATTGTCTTCCTAATGATGCTATTGGCACCTGGCATGATTTTGGTTACAGATTGGTATGGGCATGATGTTTGGCCTCAATACTTGGTGCAAGTTTGCTCCTACTTTTGGGTATCCCACATTTAAGTTACAGATCTATTGGATTGGGAAAAATTTGGCATTATGATGGAGCTAGACATTTTAAAAATTGTTATCATGCTAGCATGTTAGAACATTCATTGCGTGGCAATATGAACTATGCTATGTTATTGCCTTTTTGTGCTCTTGGTTATTGCTATATCCCAAACATGTTCCAACATGAGACATATGGATGTGATGTTGCACTACACTAATGATTCAACATAGTGTAGGTTGTGAAGACATGTTGCTACTTGGGAGCAAGCTTGGGCTCAAGAACACGATTCCATGTAGTATTATGTGAAGGAATTTATGAGGTATGTCATTATTGGGTGAGGCTCATTTGCATATGTAGAAGAGAACCTCATGTTTGCTATGATACTTGTGTGGGAAAGGATGAGATAGCATATGAGAGTGCCTAGCCATGTCAACCTTTAGCCAACAATATGTGGATTTTTCATGCCTTGTTTGCAAAGCACAATATCATGCTACATGGTGCTTGCTTATGCCTTTTCTACAAAGCACACATAAAGGACTATGTAATAGTTGTGAGCATGAATTCCCTCCTTCCTTATTGATGACTTGTTTTAGTCCTCAGTGTTGTAATGTACAGTTTCAGGAATTGTGAACTTTTCTTTCAATTCTTGGTGATCTTTTTATCCTACTTGAGTGGAGTAGTATGTAATGTCCCCTTTCTAGTCACCACCAAGGGAAGTTTATTTTAGCCTTTATTTATTCTCGGGGGCTAAAAGGTGAAATAAGGGAATAATATATTAGATTAATTATTTGTAAAGTTATCTCAAAATTATAATATCATAAGATGACTTTATAAATAATTAATTTAATATTATAGTGACTAAAAATAAAATAATATAAAAAAAAGTCACTTAAGTGAATAAAATAATATTTTATTCTAAAAGCTTCTTGGAGACTTGAAGAGAATTCTTTATAAGGAGCTTTTGTCTTTGCATTTGGGCATCTTGGTTATTGACATCATAGCAGCATAAATCGTTTGGGGAAAAAATGGCAAACCAAAAAATCAGGATTTTTTGAAAAATCGTGAAAAAATCGGGAAAAAATCGGATTTGAAAAAAAATGTAAAGGAATGTAGAAAAATAGACAAAACCTACGTTTTCTAAAAACTCAAGGTCATTTCCATAGCATAGAGATATAGAGAGCAAATAAAACAGAGATTTTAACCCGTGAATTGTAGAAAATAGATCTTTTTTGTATATATTCATATCGCTGATTACATTGCATTGCACAAAATATACTTCATAAATAAAAGTAGATGTTGACATATGACAAAATGTCAATTACAATAGTGTGTAACTTTGTACAAAGTCAAACTCTAATCTAAGTACAAAGTGACAAAAATAAAATGTAGCCAATGACAACAACGCTAGAGGGTAGCAGGTCTTGATGATGAAGCTCCTACTCCAGTGCTTCTAACCAAATGCTCAAATATTTGACCAGGCACTTCAGCCTCCTCTGGTATATCGATATCCTCAGGTGCATAAGGATATTCTTCAGCAGCAATCCATTCATTCTCTTGATCAATCTCATCAAGGTCAATTGGCTCATCATCCTCAATAGTACCTGTTGCAGCCCATGTAGGAATTAGTCTTGGCCTTACAAGTGAAAAAGATAATGAATACAATTTCAACTAACTACAAGTATATTGAAAGTCTAACCTTGAGCTTTCTTCAGCTTCAAGCGGAGGTTGTGGTGAACAAACACCAAGTCGCTCATTCGTTGTTGTGTTAGCCGGTTGCGTTTCTTGGAGTGTATGTGTTCAAAAACACTCCAATTACGCTCACAAGCAGATGAACTACATGGCTGGCTCAAAATGCGTCTCGCCATCCATCTAAGGTTTTTGGTTTCATGACCAAAATAATCCCACCATTGTGCTGCAAAAACACATTACATGGAGATGATATCATGTAAGAATATCTTAAAATAATCATCATGTCCACAAAATAGAGACTATCACAGGTTTATAGAGTCTACCTGGTAGCAAGGTATTTCTGCCTTCGATGGCGGCTATAGATGAGAGAAAACCCCTTGCTTGCTTGTACGTTGCTAACTCTCCCATAGCTCCCTTTAATTGTTCTCTAGAAAGCATTTTTTCCATGCACATGAACAAGCCCTGTGTTACCTCACCATCATCATTTCTAAATGAAGAGTCATAGAACAAACTTGGATTAAGATAATATCCTGCAGCATGGAGAGGAGAATGCATCTGCTGATCCCATCTTCTATCAATTATGTCCCATAACGGCATATAAGTGTCCCTGTCATTTTGCATCCTACCCCTCATCACCTCCTTGGCCCTATCCATGGCCTCATACAAATAACCCATGGGGGATTTATCCCCATCCACTAGTCTTAAGACTTTTACTAGAGGCTCTGAAAACTCTACAACTTGTTCAGCTGCATCCCAAAAACTAGAAGAGTACATATAGCCTGCCACTGCTATGCCTTCTACTAGATTTGCGAAGCCAGACGACTCCCACTCATTTGAAACAAACATTCGTTTCAAATTCATTTTTTGTTGGCATAGAGTCTGTAGTGCAAGGAAATGTGTTGCAAATCTTGTCACCCCTGGGCGAACTAGCTCCTTGCCTTCTGTGAAAGTACGCATCATGCACAAAACCCTCATGTGATTATAAATGAATTTTGTAACCTTGCGGGCCTTTTGCAATACCTCCTTAACCCATTCAAGTTTTCCAATGTCCTCAAGGGTTAGATCAAGGCAATGTGCTGCGCATGGGGTAAAAAATATAGACGGGTATTTGTCTGTCAAGAGTCTACCAGCGGCTACACAAGCTGCAGCATTGTCTGTAATAAATTGAACCACATTTTGTGGCCCAACTTCTATTACCACAAGATCATACATCTGAAACAATGCAGCTGCAGATTTGATAGTATCGGATGCATCCAGGGATTTCAAAAATATAGTGCCAATCTCACAAGAGACAAGGAAGTTGATGAGGGTTCGATTCCTTCTATCTGTCCATCCATCTGACATTATGGTGCAACCAGTCTTTTCCCACTCTATTTTATGCTTTGTAACAACATCTTTAACATCTCGTACTGCATCATTGAGCATACCAACCCTCAAGCTCTCGTAAGATGGGGCTTTGAACCCAGGACCCGCACCTGCAATAGCATCCACCATACCTTGCCAATATGGTGATCTAGCAACATGAAATGGCAAGCTAGAGTAGTACCAAAAGTTTCCAATCGCCTTCCTTGCTTGTTCATGGACATTCTTCCTCCATCCTGTACTCTCCAAAGTGGTTTGTGCTCCTGGTGTAGTACGCGGTGCAAAGAAAGCATTAATGTTTCCTCCACCTGTGTTTGGGCCACGCGCTGTAGAAGGAGGTGTTGACCCTGATTCCCTCAAAAACTCACTTGCATCATCATCCTGACCTTGATTCCCTCTACTATTTGTAGAATTAGAACCTATTTCAACCCCGGTTCTTGCCTTTTTTGCCTTGTTCTTAGGAATCGCATGAAGAGCCAGTAGTGCCTGGTGTGCGACATCTGCAGGGCATCCAGGACAAGGAGTGCTGTTATTCCCTGGCTCTTTTGCCAGGTGCCATTTGAAACGATAAATGCCCCCGTTGATATTAGTCTTACACTAGTTGCATTTAACCTTTGTTGTACCCGAGACTGAAGTACAATGTGACCATGCAAAGTCTTTTTGACGTGGCATTATGATCAAATCTGCAATAAACATTTTTTATTCAGTCTACTTTGTGGGCATGAATTAAAGATGTCCATTGGTGTTTTAAAGAACTATTAATTAATTTTGAGGACTGGAGTGCAGGTTGTGGAAAGAAAGAATTGATGTGAATGGACGAAACATGAAAGAAAAATAATCAAAACCAAATAAGAGAATTACTCCTACAACAATTTATGGATTTTGGATTTTTATTTCAAGGATTTTGGATTTTTTCAAATAAATAAAAACACAGTTACAGTTCATTTTTTTTTTTTTTTTAATTTTCTTGTGTGCTCGTATTTACAGTGCATTTAAAAAATTAAAATAACAAGAAAACAAGAATCAAATTTTTTTTAGTTATAGTTTTCTTGTCATTTACACATGAGCTGCTATGAATACAAGAAACCAAAAAATAAAATATGCCTTCAAAAATTTTTTACATATCAAAAAATTAATTAACAATGGCAATGGCGACCTACCTAAGACTTGAGTAATTAAAAATGCCTTCAAAAGAATGAACCCGCGTTGAGAAACAAGCAAAACGCGCCCAGCAAAACGCGAACAGAAAAAAATTGCTTCAGAAATTCGCGTCAATGAAAAACACGTGATCTTTGAGTAGATTCGCACTTGAAAAACCTGCAGCCGCCTTCAAACGTTTTCGTGGACATGAAAAACCCTCGATTCACACTTGAAAAAGGAGAAAACGTCATATTTAAAAGCAAAAACGCGTCTTTTTTTAGGGTTTTTTTTTACGCGCGATTTTTTCACGATTTTTTGACGATTTTCAACGATTTTTTGACAGGTGTTGACTGCTGAAAAAATCGGGATTTTTGCAGGGAAAAAATCAGCAACCTCCCAGATTTTTTCAAAATCGCGATTTTGACGATTTTTTGCCGATTTATGCTTCTATGCGATTGACATATTTTCTACTATTGGTGAGCTTGAATGCTTAGCAATTTTCTTGAGGGTTTGAAGACTCTAAGGTACCCATTTTGGTTGTGCAATATCGACCCTAGCTGGAAGGGAGTGAGAGATAAATCAGTCTTTCACATTGTGCCAAAATTTAGTGGCCATTGGCCAAATTTTGACAGTTGGGAAGAAATCGATTTAAGAAGAAGATTGGCAGATTTTTGTTGGAGAAATCTCAGTCCTTAGGAAGGACAATTTTGCTTGGAAAGGACGACTTTATTGGAGGATTCAATTTTCTTATTGCTGGTTGCAAAATTCTGTGATATTACCTCAAGCTGGGCGCACTAAGAAGAGGTGCAATTTTGGAAAAGGAAGCATATAAAAATCTGATAATATTCAAGGAGGGTCGTGGGGCCTCAAGAAGACATAGCACAGCATTTTGGAGGACAAAGACAGCCACTTCAAGGAGATTCGACTTGGTTTATGCTGGCAGCAATATTATACCAGGTTCTACAATTTTGTTGTATTGCATTTAGAGTCACATTTCCATATAGGTTTTCATTGCTGACTTAATCAGCATATTGTCAATATAATTACAGTCATGATATAGCAATAAGATTGCATATATTGCATATGTAATGCTGTCCTATACACAGCAGTTTGGCAATATCATTTCAGTCATGTTCATGTTGAAAAGAAGAGTGGGAACTCATATGTAATAGGTCTGATTGCACTTCATTTCCAGTTGTAATTACCTTCATTCCATTGCAATATCATATTGGAGACATAAGGAGTTTGGCAGAAAATTGTTTGACAAAATGTCTTCTAGCTGTAGGTGTTGATTTGCATTAGATTAAGTCATATATATGCATTTGAAAAGTACAATAAGAATTGCATTGCATCTTTGTTATTTGTTAAGCTTCCTAACATACATTTTCAAGCATTACACAAGCATTGGCAATCATCAAAACAAAAACACAGCAAACTGAAACTCAAAACAGCAAGTACAGACTTTACATGACAACTGTTTGACGAAATGTCCAAGGCCTGAAAATTGGAAAACAAGGTCAGAATTTGCTAAGGACATTACACAGCAATTATTATTTATCTTTGGTTGTAATTTGTTTAGCCACACTTCAATATTGTTATTCACATGACTCTCAAGGTTATATTTGATTTATAATTGAAATTGCTTGCATTTATTTTCCTTATTGTTGGAATTGAAATTTTCTTTCTTTTGGTATTTTTGGATTTGTGGTGGCTGAACTAGATCTTTTTGTTTGCAAGTGCTGGTCCTTGTGTTGTAATGTTCTTCCTACCATGCCTATGGAGAGCAGCCCCTAGTAGAGTGTATATAAGCAAGTAGACTTGGGAAAATTTTGAGGATGGAAGTAAATGTGGACTGGTATGGGACAGTCATCATTCATTTATCTTCTTAGTGATGTATATTCTTTTGGTGACGACTTCTTGGAGGCTAATCCCCTTATACAAAGAAGAGGCAAGATTGTTTCCTTATAATGGCACACCCCTTCTCTCAAGTGTGCCCCTTGATACCAACCTTGATTTTGTTTCTCAAAGTGTCACTATGCTTCATTGAGGTGCATGCCTAGACATGAGGTGCATTCCTAGAAATGAGGAGCACACCTATCTTCTAGCTTGTCATAATTGATTGAGTGTGTTTTTCCTTTGAGATGTACACCTATGTCTATGCCTTTATTTTGAATTGAAATGCATTAGATCCCCTCTACAAGGTGCACATTTCTAGACCAGATGCACACTTCACCATCTTGAGCACGCTTCTCATACTGCCTTCTAAAATTTTGAAACCTCCTATGCATAGGTATGCCCCTCATGCTAAAGTGCACACTTGACAACATGAATTTTATACCTTTGATTTGCAAATTAATTTTTCCCTTTATGATGTCCATCCCTACTCCACATGTGTGTACCTATGCATAGGCTTTTCACTGTCTTGAAATGGAAGCCAAAGTTTTCTTTGTAATGGTGCACCCTTGTCCCCCAAGTGTCTATATGCTGTCTTTTGCTTCTTTGAAATTTGAAATCAAACTTTCCTTCTTTCAGGTGCACCCCAAACCTATAGGTATGCACCTATCTTCATGACTTGCCAACTATCTAAACTTTCTACCATTTCCTCTAAAAGTTTGTTTCTTCCATCAAGTGAATGACTTGAAGGACTTTGTTCCATAATCTCACAAAGATTTGAAAGGACAAAAATATGACAAACCAAGCAAACAAGACAAGACCTAATAATGACTTCTACATAGGAAAAAAACAAGCTTCAATTTAAAAAGTTGATGCAATACGAAAGTTTTGTAGAGGTACAATAGATTCACAAATTTCTATATGGAGAATTTCAAAAAGATGGATTTCACAATTTGACATTTGGAGCTTGACTCCATGTTAATAATCAACATCTATATTTTGAATAATGGATTATCATTTGTTTAAGCATCATTACTCTAACAAGTATTCATATATGCTGTCTTTTGCTTCTTTGAAATTTGAAATCAAACTTTCCTTCTTTCAGGTGCACCCCAAACCTATAGGTATGCACCTATCTTCATGACTTGCCAACTATCTAAACTTTCTACCATTTCCTCTAAAAGTTTGTTTCTTCCATCAAGTGAATGACTTGAAGGACTTTGTTCCATAATCTCACAAAGATTTGAAAGGACAAAAATATGACAAACCAAGCAAACAAGACAAGACCTAATAATGACTTCTACATAGGAAAAAAACAAGCTTCAATTTAAAAAGTTGATGCAATACGAAAGTTTTGTAGAGGTACAATAGATTCACAAATTTCTATATGGAGAATTTCAAAAAGATGGATTTCACAAATTTGACATTTGGAGCTTGACTCCATAGTTAATAATCAACATCTATATTTTGAATATCAGTGATTATCATTTGCTTGGGCATCATTACTCTCTAACAAGTGTCTATATGCTGTCTTTTGCTTCTTTGAAATTTGAAATCAAACTTTCCTTCTTTCAGGTGCACCCCAAACCTATAGGTATGCACCTATCTTCATGACTTGCCAACTATCTAAACTTTCTACCATTTCCTCTAAAAGTTTGTTTCTTCCATCAAGCAATGACTTGAAGGACTTTGTTCCATAATCTCACAAACATTTTGAAAGGACAAAATATGACAAACCAAGCAAACAAGACAAGACCTAATAATGACTTCTTACATAGAAAAACAAGCTTCAATTTAAAAGTTGATGCATTTAAAGCGCCTAGAGGTGGTTAATAGATTCACAAATTTCTATATGGAGAATTTCAAAAAGATGGATTTCACAAATTTGACATTTGGAGCTTGACTCCATAGTTAATAATCAACATCTATATTTTGAATATCAGTGATTATCATTTGCTTGGGCATCATTACTCTCTAACAA
>VDFB02061902.1:0-11195 GCA_007258455.2 Sequoia sempervirens | reverse complement strand
TTACGTGTCTCGGGTTGTGCCTTCATCATAACATTTTTGCTATCTTTCATCCTCTATTCTTCTCATCTATTTTGAGAGCACACTCGTGTCATTTTAACCTGCATGTTCTCTCGAGGGGGAATAGATCTACCCTATCTACATTGGGGCATGTTTTGAACTAAATTTCTTTGACACAATGTGATAGACTACATTGTATCAAAGAGGGGAAAAATGTAGATGCTAAAAATTATCTTAAGCCTGAGACTCCTAAATTCTTCATCATTCCCCCGTTTTGTCATTTATAATTAAATAATTTTAATTATTTAATTAATTAATTTCTAGCTTAATTTCTTCTTTGATTAATTAAATAAATTTTTTATTTATTTAATTATATCTGTAATGTCCCTTTCTACTACAATTAAATAAATTTCATTTATTTAATTGTCTAGTCATCTTTCAACTATAATTTAATAATTAATTTAATAATTTAATTATTCATTATCCTTTTCTTTCACAAATTGAATAATTTTTATTTATTTAATTTTTTACTAACTTGTCCTTATCTTCTAATTTTGAATTAAATTATTATTTAATTCAAAAGGTCACATGTCTTCTATAATTAAATAATATTTGTATTATTTAATTATTTATTTAAATTTCTCCAACAACGTTTTTGTCTGTGCCAATCTTATCTTCCACATCAAATCTTATCTATCCATGTGTCAATTGACCTCCACCCTTGATTAAATTATTTTATAATTTAATCTTGACCGTCAATCCTTATCATTTTCCCTAATTTATCCCTAACCCTATTCCATATTAAAACTTTCATTCTTGGCCATTGATCTTGGGTCAAATTAACCTTTTCAATCATAGCCCTTCATAACAAAATTGACATTCTATAAAAGGCATCTATTTTGTCATTGTCAATCTATCCATAAGCAATCTAGAGACATTTTGCTATTTAGTCTATCTACATACTATCAAGTCAAGTGCATCATAGTCAATCATAATCTTCAATATTTTGCTTTGTCATTGTCATTAGGCCTATTTTCATACTAGAAAATTTGAGGGAAATTATTCATATCAAGCAAAATGGAGAAGTGTAATGAAGGTGAATCAATGGTGGTATGAAGACTTGTTGGTAATATTGTTTTATGTTTTATGTCCTTATGTTTATTTGTACTTCATTGTTTTTAGGGTTTGATTTACATGCATTATTTCCTAACCTTGATAATTTTACCCTAATTTACAGTAGATAGTTATTGTGAACCTACAAACTAGTGTAGGATTTTGTATTCCAGAGCTTAATTTAAACTAAGCCCAACACATATAAGGTGTATTTCATCAGTTCATCCTTTTGGTAGTGAGCCACACTAATTTTTTTTATCATTCCAAGACGTAAGTCTTTTCTAGGATAGTGTGTCCTGGTAGTGTGCCCCTGTAATATTTTATGACCAGTTATAACATATTGCGAGCTAATCCTCACTGTGGGTTTTCCAATTCTAGGTTTTTCGCGTAAAAATATTGGTGTTCATGTGTCATATGGTGTTATGATTCCTTTCATATTTTTGTTTATAGTTGCAGCTAGATATGTTTTAATTATTGAATAGTTAGCAGTTAAATGGTTTAGTAGAATACCGATTCACCCCCCCTCAGTATTTTGGGAGTTCAACAATTGGTATCAAAGATTGTTTCCTTTGGAAAAGTTTAATAGCTTAATGAAGATCTTGAAGTTTGAACACATGAAAGGTGTCTTGTTCCTCTAGAAGAGGTCTCTGCAATTAAAGAACTCCATGTTGCCCTTGAAGATTTGGACAAAATTGAAGATGAGAAAGAAACTCTAAGGGAGAACTTAAAAGAAGCAAATGAATGAATCAGGAAATTAAGAGAGCAAATCAAGAAGTTCAAAGAAAGGCATAGAGAAGTCAGTGATCAGTTAAAGAAAGAAAATGAGGACATCACTAGACTAAAGGTGCAAATGGAAGAAAATAAAAGAATTGAGGATTATCAGAAAGCTGAATTTCAGAGCAAGATTGATGAATGTACAAAGCTTGAACAAGAAGTGGTAACCCTAAGGTCTGACCTAGAGAAGGCAAGAGCTCATGGGGAAAAATTCAAAACAAGTACTACAATGCTTGATGAGTTAATTTCTTCTCAGAAACCCTCTAAGGATAAAGGTGGTTTGAGAATAGAAGAAGGACAAAGCTCAAAAGAAAATCAGACTCCTAACAAGGTTGACAATCGAAGGAAGACTCAAGGAAATATAAGACATATCAAGATTCAAAGAAGCAATACTAGAAGAACTCCTATCCGACAACCTAATGCTCAAAGGTACCCATATTTTAATGGTATTTATTTTTTATGTAATAAATTTGGTCATAAAGAAACATAATGTAGAAGTAGAATGAATCAGAATGTTGGATTCTTTTTTAGACAATGTTTTTCTTGCAAAAAGTTTGGACATAGAGCTATTGAGTGCAAAAGTCAGATAATGACGAATAGATTGAATACTAGTAGAATGATTCAATATTTTCAAGGTTATTGCTACACATGTAATGCATTTGGTCATAAGGCTTGTAGTGCCCCTCCATTCTCACTTGGAATGTGTAGGTAGTCTAGCTAAGGAATTTGAAGAGGAAGATGGAACAAGGACTTTTGATGCTACTCTTGTGGGAATGAGGTACATTGTTTTGTTATGATGCAGAGATTTAATTGGATAACTTAACTTACTTGTTGTTCATGATACTTCTTTTATTACATTGAGGTTATGATGATACATTGTGGTTGAATTTAACTAGACATACTTATATCTAGATGTAGTATTGTGTTGTTATGCAATAAACTAGTAATTATTTCATGATGATATAATGTGATCAGTTTAGTTTAACAATGTTACTTTATATTTGATGTTGTAGTTGTTATTATAGCTTTGGTGAGGGGACAATGTAGCACCACTCATTTGCGAGTGCCTTGGTACGTTGTGATTCCTTATCACATTGTGATACATTTGTTTATATATATGTTGTACACAACCTTGTTTTTATGTAGGAATTGCAGGAATAAAGTCTCAATTCCACCTGTTTTGGCAGGATAGGGCGAGCATTAAATTATCCCAATGGGTATGATGTTGAAACAAAGATGACAAGAAAGTCTCCATGTCCCAAGTTTGTCAACCCATCATGCGTCTAGTGGTATTGTGTGTCCTTAACATTGGTTCTTTCAGTATTATGTGATAGTTGTCTATCGCAAGTTGTATTTGTGTTATTTATTTAATGTCTGTGTTATGTATTTGAGTGGATGAATAGTATTATTTAATTTAAATAATTAAAATAAATGTTATTAGTTAATTATTGGGAATAGCTTTATTAAAATTTAAAAGTGTTAAACTAAAAGTTATGTAACTAATTAAAGATAAATAAATTAATTGTGTAAATAATATTATTTATAATTTTAAAACTTGGCATTTTTGATAATTTAATGTAAATAGTAAGTTGATGATACATAATAGAATAAAATATTTAAATAATTAATAATGTGTCAACTGTGAGTTGAAATTAATAAAATAGAAATTTAAAAATTAAAGATTTCATTTAGAAAAGAAAAATCAAGAAAAGAATAAAAAGAACGAATGCATGTCTAGTTTTTTTTCGAAAACTTGAGAGAATGAAAAATTGCTATTTTATTATGATTTTTGAGTTTTCAAAAAAAAAAATATTGGGATTAATGGGAAAGAAAAAAGAGATTGGTTGGTTTTTTACGGGAATAGATACAAGAATTTTATGTGAAGTTTTTTTGGTAAAAAAAATTGGAAAAGGCTCTAGGGAAGTTCTTGGCTAGAATTGTTTTGCACATCTTTTCGAAAAAGAAATTTTTGGGAAAAGCTTGAGAATTGAAATACGAAGGTTCAACTTCAATCTTCATCAATTTGAGCTTGATGATCTAGGTTCCTTATTTTAAATGTTTGTTTAGATTGTGTTTTTAAAATATTGTCTCTACAAAACTATAGAAGTTTGTTTTGGTTTTGTGGAATTGAAAAATTAGAAGATTTGTTTATATATTTTGAAATACCGTCTGTTAATTTGTTGTGAAATTTTGGAAACCTTTGTAGAAGGATTGAAAAAATCTTAGATCCTCTGTAGGGAAATGAATTTAAAATGGTGGGAAATTCAAAAAGAAAACAATAAATAATTTAGAAAACCTCACAGATACTTTAGAAAACCTCTGTAGGATTGAAAAAATAAATCATTTGATAAATTAGGAAAAATGAAATCCTCTCATAAAATAGTAAATCTTTTCCTGTAGAAACATTTATATTAAAAAAAATAGCACAGATAGAGGGTCACTAAATTAATCATAACTCAAAATTTACGAACTGGGTATGACTTATTTTTTTATATGTTTTAAAAGACTTGGTGGTGCACCATTAGTAAATTTTTTAGAAAAACCTAGATCTGAAAACAAAAGTTATTAAAGTCACAACACACTAGTTTTATGAATAGTATTGGTTGAATATAGTAAATTATTTTTAATTTATTAAATAATATGTATTTATATATATGTATAATTATATATATTATACATATTTAATTGGATATTTTGATATAATAGATATTTTAAATATATATGTTTAATTTTTACATTTGGAAGTTATAAACGAAATATTAAAATATTTAAATGTTATATATATATTTAATATATATATTTTTTAAATGTATTTTGACAATAGATGCATGCAAATGCATGGAATGGATTATTTTAGAATGTTACATTTAAAAAAAAAAAATGAATATTATGTATTATTTAGTGCATGCAAAACATGAATAGTTAAGATGAAATAATTTTTATAGAGAAATTGATTTTTGTTGTTGTGTGTGTTATTGTGGAAATTGAAGTTAAACTATTAGTGTTAATTTTTTTATTGCTTGTAAATGAAATTAAATTAAGTTGATTAATTCCAAGTAATGCGTTGATGATTTGATTGGATTTAGAGAATTTGAATGCTAGATTAATTATATATGCCTGAATTGCTTATTGGTTGAATTTTTTTTGTTTGCATTGTTGGGTAATTGGGTTGTTTGGTTTTGTAAGTCTTCCAAAGAAGTTCATTCTATGTGGGGTTGTTATATATGTTGGTTCAACTTTTGATTTGTGTTGGGTTGTGCACGTGGGTGTAGACAATTTGAATGCCCAGTTACCATAGACGAGATGTGATATAGTATGGATACCAAGTTACTACGAACGGGTTGTGTGACCTTATGTTTTAAGGTTGAAATGTGTTATCAGTATTGTGCACCTTGTCTACCCATAGATTTGTGGATTTGAACTTGGTGTTTTTAGTAGGAGAGTGGCTCTCTATGATTGGTTGATTTCACAAGTCTCTGGGAGTGGTCTATTGATGTTATATTTTGTGACCTATTAATGTTATGATTTTAGAATCTATAGGTGTTGTGTTATTTATGTATTCCCATGTCACTCTTGTTTGAGTCGAGTCTTGTATTTTCTGTTGGACCTCCTTGGTCAAGGATTCTTCCTTGTCATCTCCTAGTACGGGGGGTGGGTTTTTTTCTAAAACCCACGTGGTTGGGTGGAACGTGCTACACACCTCGTTAGGTTCCCCACCAACGTTCGTACGATGCAGTGCCTTCTTGATGGAACATGAGCTAGAGATTTTCTTGTAGCCAAATGCTAATTATGTATTTCAGTTATACTCGTGTATTGATGGATTACTCGCACGTGTTGGAAAATTTATGATGTAAACTTATGTATCTAATCTATGTAATGTGTTAGAAGTCGATGTAAAGTATAAATGTATCATTATAATCATGTGATAAAAGATAATGGTTATTGTCATATAAGTATGTTGTATATATGTGTATGGTTATTAAATAGAGTTGATCTTGTTCATAATGGTCTATCTCTTGTGTATGCTTCGATGTTATAGTCATGATGGATGAATGGACTTAACTAATGCATTTTGGAATTTTGTTTATCTTTTTGTTTTGGGATTGAATATGTAATGTTACCTCGTGTACCCCAAAGGACTTAGGTGATGAACTTGTATTCATGTAATTGAATCTCGTGCAATGGAACTAATATGCATATATTATATATTTTATATTTAAAGAAAAAAAAATTATGCCTTAGTTGTTGTCCATTGGGGTTTGCGTGGTGGGGCATTACAACTTGGTATCAGAGCTAGGTTGCAGCACTGGGATCTTTGGGTAATGTTGCTGCCATGTTTGTTGTGGTGAGTCATGTGAAAACAGATATATTTCTACTCCCTTGTGTCATCTGGGTATAGATGAGCATGTTGAGTCTTAGCTTGTTGAGGGTGACAGTTATGTTGTTTAACATTCTCTTGTGTGTCCCTTAGCTTCGAGTCTGAGTGAGGTCAAGGTGACCTTGGAGTTAGTTATATTGTCTTATATTCGTGCATCTTTTCTTTGAGTGTATGTTTGTTGACTTGCTACTATGTATCTTGTTGGTGTTAAATGACATTAAGAGGTGAATCAGTGTTATAATAGATTTGACCAATTTTCATAAATTCAAAAACTATAGCACATATCAGATCTCAATATACTCTGATTAATGCATTCATGAGTTGAATGTAATCATTCATAAACAAAATTGAGAAAAGTAATAACCAAACAGTGAATTGAAATAATCAACAACACAGTAAAGCAAAGGGAACTTAGAAGAACAAGAAGACTCCAAATTTTACCGAGTGGAAAACCCTCCTGGGGTATAAAAACCACTCCCTAAATGCCTTCCAGGCTTAATCTTTAAACAAAAGTTCACAATGCCTTATAGGCTGATTTTGAGCACCCACTCAAGGAGCACTAGCCCCTCATTTTGAGACACCCATCTCAAGGAGTACCAACCCCTCAAATTATGTTTTGAACAATAATAGTGACTGAGAGGATTTCTCTATTTTCAGTTAAGCACATATCTTTCTGCAGAGTTCATTCATACATTTCCATACAGACAAGGAATGATACTCTCAAAATTACAAAATCAACAACCCTTATAGTTTTCAACATAGGTATTTAATTACATTTCAAGTATGTCGGTTGTGAAGAAATCTTCAAAACATTTTTCACCAGATCTTCAAATTCTCTTGCTGATTTTTGAATATAAAGCTTAATACTGATAGTCTGTCTATGATGATTAAAAATCAATAGTAACGCTTATCCAGAGATCTGCAAATCATCCATTAAAACAAAATGCAACTGCTCAAAGAGGAAACTCAATGAATATGCTGCCATGTAATGGTTCTGAGATTTGATTCAATCAATGATGTCAGCCTGCAACTATATTTTGAAGTTTCCATAAATGGCCACAGAGTTTGAGATTTCATTAACCATTCACTGAGACACAAGAGACTTTCTCACTGAGACGCCCTTCTATTTCATTCACTGTCACTGTAGCCTTTTCTTTATTTGCTTTCGTCGTGAGCCATTAGAGTCGGGAAGAACACATAATGAAAACATCATGTCTCATCGATAGGCTTCCTTAGAGTATTATTCATTCGCTGAGACAATAGTAAGTCTTCCATCGAGATCTCCTTTAGTTTCATTCACTATCGCTGTGACCAAATGATATCGATGAGACCTCTTGTAGACTTCATAATGTTTTTCCGAGAGTCACTTTTCACCATGTGTTGTTGAGACAATACGAAGTCAAGGAGATGCTATAAAGACTACCCCTTGTTTTGCCAAAACATCCCGAGCTCACCCTAGATTGCCAAGATAGTATCAATCTCACACCGATGAGCCTTTGATAGAAACCGCTTGTGTGATGTCACTGTAATATAATGGTTCTCTCTCTGATGCACACTTCTATCTTATGAGAGTCACTATAACATACCAATCTCTCGCCAAAAGCCCCTCAAGACTTAGTTGCCAAGACTTGACGGGTTCGCTATAGTATTACATTGAAACATATGAGTCTTACCGAAATGTATTTATTCATCAGCAGTCGTCAAGATAATGCATAGTCGAGAAGATGCTATAGAGATTTCCCCACATTTCACTAAAATTCCACATGATACACATTGGTCACTGTGACACATGGCTTTTCTTTCCAACGAGACCAATTGTACAATACATGTCACTGTAACTTCAAACCATCGAGGAAACATCTTGTAGATCATTTCAGTCATACCAAAACACCCCAAGTTCACACCTATTCACTGAGACTTCTAGAATTTCCTACCAAAAGCAATTGTCCAATGGTGGTTGGTGTGACACTATGTCTTCAGAGAGACTACATACCGAAAACAACACTCCTATCGATAGACTTCTACATGCATTAGACGGTGAGACCAAGTGAAATCGCCAAGACCTCATCCTGATATCGCTTAGTTTGGCCAAAGTTCTCAAAGAGTTGTTTTGTGAGACTCCTCCTAAAAAAATAGATAAAACCTTTTGAGCACAAGTCAGTAAGACAAGAAAGACTCACTATGACATTACCCCAAGGACAATTTCCTTTGCCGATATGCTCATTCTGAAGTGGGTCGGGGAGACATAATAAAATCGCTAAGACCTCATCCTGACGGCCAAACTCATGTCGATAAAGATTTTTCTTCTATCACCAAGACCATGAACAATGTCACACCGAAAGCTACCAGAATGTTAAATTCAATTGACATAACATAAAAAATGTCTTGCTGATTGGCAACTCAAACATTTCAAAGTGGATCGGGGAGACCCTACCATATTCATGCCAATATGTGTAAGCTTGAAAGAAAAATATCCAAAACCTGTGATGTGTAGGGAGAACCATCCTGAGATAGATTATCAATGAGAACAAACTGAAAGAGATTTTGTCATCAAGGAAAAACTATAAGCACAACTGAGATTCAACAAACTCCCCCTTTGTCCTTGATGGTAAAACACCAAATACTCTCTCCCTTTTTTCCTCAAGGCAAAGAAAAGATGAACACAACTAAGAAGCCAATCGAAACACCATGAGAAATAGCTACAAAAAAAATAACAGAGTGTAGCAACCAAGATTGTAGGAGAGTTGTAAGTGGATCAAAACATATATCATGCTCCCCCTAATCCAATGTATGGAAAATTAGAGAAGTAAAGATTGAGAGATAACTCCCAATCGAAGTCTCAACCTTTCAAATAACTCTTTAGCTAAGGGCTTAGTAAAAATATCAGCCACCTGATCTTGAGAGCCAACAAAACTATAAGCAAACTTCATTAGCCAAAACCTTTTCTCAAAGAAAGTGAAACTTGATAGCAATATGTTTAGTGCTATATGCAAGATAGAGCTCTGGTGAGGCTTGACGCACTTCAGTGTTACTTCTCATAGAGAAGAAATAGAGATTTAGAATCTAATACCCATATCAGATAGGAGTTTGACTCATCCAAAGAACTTGAGTACAACATGAAGTGGCAACAATGTATTCTACTTCTGCAGTAGAGAGAGAAACAGATTCTTGTTTCTTGTTGTGCCATGCCACTAAACGATCACCAAGAAAGAATGCAACACCACTGGTGCTTTTCCTATCATCCAAACAACCAGCCCAGTCAACATCTATACATGCAATCAATAAAAAATCAGTGCTTCTAGGATACCAAAGACCATAATTAAGAGTGCCCTAAATATATTTAAAAATCCTTTTAACAGCAGTGACATGGGATTCTTTAGGTGATGCCTGAAACTGTGCAACAGTGTAAACTACCTACATAATGTCAGGTCTAGAGGTGTTAAATATAACAGACCGCCAATCATTGATCTATATTTAGTTTGATTTGTATCAGGAGAATCATCAACCTTAGTAAGTTTGCATCCAGTCACCATTGGAGTGCTAACTAGATGGCATTCATCCATCTGAAATTTCTTAAGCATCTCTCTAGCATAATTGGTTTGATAAAGAAATATTCCATTTTCACATTGAGAGATTTGAAGACCCAAGAAGAAATTTAATTCTCCTAATAATGACATTTCAAATTCAGATTCCATTAGCTTGAGAGAATTTTTTACTCAATGTAACATTGTTGCAGCCAAAGATAGTGTCATCAACGTATATTTCAACAACCAGAATATCAGAACCTTCAGTTTTAACATAAAGATTTCTATCTACACCTCCTCTAACAAAACCATTTGAAAGCAAATGACTGTCCAGCCTAGAGTACCAAGCTCTAGGTGCTTGTTTTAAGCCATAAAGGGCCTTTTTCAATCTGTAAACATGATCAGGCTTATCTTTGCACATAAATCCTTCAGGCTATTCAACATAGACCTCTTCATCTAAATAGCCATTTAAAAAATTAGTTTTGACATCCATTTGATAAACAATAAAGTCTTTATAAATAGAATAAGCCAAGAATATTCTGATAGATTCTAATCTAGCAATGGGTGCAAAGGTTTCACCAAAATCAATACCTTCTTGTTGAGCATAGCCTTTGCAGACAAATATTGCTTTGTTGTGAACAACATTACCATTTTCATCAAGCTTGTTTCTATATATCCATTTTCCTCCAATGACATTCTTGTCATCTAGTCTTAGGACTAACTTCCAAGTCTGATTTTTCTCAATTTGATCAATTTCTTCCTGCATAGCATTAAGCCAACATGAGTTTGTGAGAGCTTCATTAAAAATTTTAGGCTCAAACTGAGTAACTAGACAGAAAGATATTTGTGCCTTTTCATCAGATTCTGCAGCCTTTCTTCTAGTTTGAACTCCTACATTTTTATCCCCAATAATCTGATCTTTGGGGTGATATTTAGCTAGAGCTTTTGATACGACCTTTTCAGGACTTGCTATTTCACACTTCTAGGCTTGCTAAATCAATCTCTTCTAAAATTATTTCTAGTTCAAGTTCTTCTTCCTCATCCTCAAAGATTCAACATATAAATGTGGTCTTTCATCACCCTTATATATTAATAACTTCACAATCTTACAAGCCTTTTGTTAAGTCATTTATAAGCTTTGCTATGAGTTGAGTATCCCAAAAAGATACCCTCATCACTCTTTCATTGAAAACTCCCAAGGTTATCATCATCCTTTTTGATAAAACACTTACTTCCAAAAATTTTAAAGTATTTGACAGAAGCAGTTCTTCCATACCATAATTCATAAGGAGTATGTTTAGATTTCACTCTAATCTACACTCTATTCAAAGTGTATACAGCTGTATGAACAACTTCTTTCTAGTACATATCAAGCAACTTAGCTTCATCTAACATTGTTCTAGCCATTT
>VDFB02061897.1:0-10375 GCA_007258455.2 Sequoia sempervirens | reverse complement strand
TGGTAATGTATGCCCCCACTTTAAAGGAATTGCCACACATTGTTCTATGAGAAATTTCTTTAAAGTAGTAGAAGAAAATGAATGCAAAAGAAAAACAAGACATGAGAGTCAACTAGGAAAGCCCTATGCCAAGTCATATGTTTCAAAGTTAAGCTACATCATGTCAAGGGAAGAGAAAGTAAGAGAGTATGTCACATGTGAGTCAATCTTAAGACATGTCGTCCACATCTCAAGCTTTCTCTTAAATTTTCATGAAAGGTTAACGACAAATCAAAAGAGACAATGACAAGTGACATACAAGAATAAGGCTTTCTAACCATTTTCCCCCCACTTAGTGTAGAAAAAAGGTGAGCCTGAAGTGGATGATGGTATGCTGCCCCTTGCAATGGATGCAAGACATGCAATAGTGAGAATATGATTATCCTACAATTATTACATGGCAAGGAGCAGCAACTAAGGTTATTGAGGTGAATAAGAAAGAATTGAGAAAGATGCTTGTGTAATAGTATTGATGTTGAGTGAAGGCTCATTGATCTCGATGAAACAATAATAACCAATACCATGAGTTGTGTGTTATGTGTGAAATTCAATAGGGTTGCAGATACCTTTCTCTCAAGCACCACAACCTTTTCCATTGTACCCAAATTGTTTCATGAAGTCATACCCTTGTCCATAAGGTTGTTTCAGTTCTTTGGAATCAGGAGGTTGTTTGTTGTTGTGTTCATCATGGGTGATTGTAGAATTGGTGGCATTGTCTAAAGTGGTTGAGACAAAGGCTCTTGAAAGGTTATCCGAATTTTGTGTTGACAGGATGGTTGGTTATTCTTTTGTGTGAGTATGTATTTGGCCCATAAACGAGGGTGTGAAGTCTAAGGATCCCCAATCATCACCAAAGAATTTAGATGGAAATGCCTCATTGTTATGTTCAATTTCTATGTTGGAAGTGGGAATCAATGTGTTTAGAGTACTTGTAGCCCCTTTTTCAAGTTTCAAGTAACTTTCAAGCTCAAGATCAGCTTTGAGTTGATAAATTTGATTGTTATAGACATATTTCATGATACGATGGAGGGTTGAAGGCACTGCATTCATCACATGAATCCATGGTCTCCCAAAAGAAGGTTGTGTATGAAAGTTCAAAAGGCATAACATGAATAGGAGTTTGAAAAGTAACCAATCCAACCATAATAGGTAAAGCGGTTGCTTTGTTGTATTATCAAATCCTTGAATAGAGGTAGAATCGGTATGATTTGTGATCTATCGACTTCTAAGTGATCAAGGAGACTCACACCACATACATTAAGAGTGAAACCATTGTCTATAAGAGTTTCTTTATCCTTGTTGTTTTGTATTGAGTGATAATCATGAAAGTGTCACTTTTTGTTCATAATTCCAAAGGAGGCAGCTCATGTTGATGAAAAGTAATATTGAGACTATAATTTGGAACAAGAGATACCACACCATTCAGAGTGGTTCTAGAAGGGATTGTTATTTGTTGTAAAGAATTTCAAAGAGTGGTGTTGTAACTTGGTAATTTTTGAAGTAAATCCCAAAGTGAAATATTTGCAGGACTATTATTTAATTTTTCAATAAGATCATACTCCTTTGTGGGTGGGAGGTAATGAGGAGCACTAGGTGGATTAGGTAAATGTAATTATGGTGAATTTATTTGTGGTGGTTGTGGGTTATTGTGTTTGTTATATGTATGAGAAATAGTATCATCACTAGATTGTTGTGATACATTAGAGGGATGAAGGGGATGCAATGGTGGGTAGAGAACAAGTTTAGGTTTATTAGAAGGATGAAGCAGATGTGAAGGTGGGTAAAGGATAAGTTTAGGTTTATTGGAAGGATGAAGTGGATGTAAAGGTGGGTAAAGGATAAGTTTAGGTTGAATATTGTTAACATCCCTTATCAAATGAGATTCTTCATTTTCCTTGAAGGGGATATTATCCTTGTATTGAATCATAATATCCTCCCTAGAAGGAGAGTGCATAGGAGAACAACAAACCACATGTTCATGACAAGTAAGGTTTGGTTAATCCAACATAACTTCATCACAACTAAGGGAGTTATTAATGTTTGAATTATATTGTTCTATGATGTTTTCCCACATATGATTCTCATGATTTTTCAGGGATTGGATCATGCAATACCATAATATCAACTTCACTAATAGGAGAGATATTAGGAGAGGGGAAAAGTTGATTGTTGTCGATAATCTCATTGTCTTGATTTAAAGTATCTACTCTAATAGGAGAGCTTTAAGAAAGGTGGCATTGAAGAGGTGTATCACATGTCAAAGCTTCATCAGAAATAGGGGAGTCATGAAGGGAAAGACAACTAAGATGGGTGTCAATGATTGGATCTTCTTGTTCAAATAGAGCCTTCCAATTGTTAGAAATATTAGGAAGGAGAGAAATAATGTTATAACTCTCAATCATTAGGTTTCTTGGTATCAACATATTATCCTCACAAATTTAGTGGTCATTCTCATTCATACCAATAGGGGAAATGTTGGGGGATGAACAAAGACTAGGCAAGGTGGTTGTAATTCATTCATCTTGTGTGGCTATACTATCTTCCCAAGGGGAATGAGAAGGACAAACAAGACTTTCATGATGCTCGATGATTTTTCCTTCTTTCATCAAGATACCTTCATCAATAAAAGGAGAGATATCAAGGGAAGGATAATTATGATCATCATTGTTATCTAAGTTTGTATTCCCTTCTAACACATCATCCTCACAAATAGGAGAGATAGGAGGGAGTGTAAGTTTAAGGAAAGTGTTAAGATGTTCATTCTCTTGTGCTAGGAGACTATCATAACTAGGGAATGCATTGAATGAAGAAATTGAATGTTTGTTAACTAGCTTGTTCTTTGCAAATTTGGAGAGGATTGAAGCTAACATTTTGAAATAACAATCTATGCTAACTCAAAATGAAATGCAAAAAGTTTGAAATGAAATGAAATTTTCATAAAATAATTGACTAATTATGCTATGAGAATGCAAATGTACAATTTAAACTATGCATTAGATGAGAAAATTTATGCTATTTTTGATGAAATGCGTGCTACAAAAATGTAATTAATTGATAAATGTAGGTTAAGGCACCAATCAGAAGTCTAAAAACCAAATTTTGAGATCTAGAAAATGTTGTTTTAGGTGCCAGAAGGGACTGATTTGCCCAAGGTGAATAATGAGTCCCAATATGGACCCTTTTCAAAAAAAATCATAAATTTGTGACTCATTTTTATGTTTTCTGAGAGCCAATATGTAGAACTAAATGAAAAATGCAGAATTACATAAAATATAAATGAATTTAGATGCAAGAGATGCAATCTAAATGCCCTTTTTATGAATACAAATTTTAAAGTCTAGCATGCAAACTAATTTAAATCCTAATGAAAAATGAATGCAAGGCTAAATATATGATAAAAGAAATCAAATTATAAGGTTGTGTGTTTGATTCACATTGGGTTCACCAAAATGTGACATAAATTTTGGTACCCGAAATGTTGCTCTTACACTTCTAGGGTTTTCACCTAAAAGGAAAGAGATTTAGGTTCCAAAATGCTTATGTACATTCAAATTAGATTGTGTGTAATGTAGTGTCATGAAAATGGAGTGATATAAGTGCTGCTAAACTATGAAATTGATCAAACATGCATGTAAAAACCTAAGAATTGAGTGATGTTTGGAAACACATTATGAATTGCAACAACTATGAAAGATGAAGAAATAAAAAGAAATATGTAGAACAAAAAGAAATGGATGAAATCATAGTCCACCTGGAGGAAGAATGATGTCATTGGAAGGTTCTGAAATTTCTTTGAAATTTATGTAAATAACCATTAGGACTCATTCACTAAGCATGGCGAATCAGTCTTGCTTCTGCTAAAATCTTCCACAAACTTGTTTCTGACTGTCAAGAGTTGAAATCTCAGAAAATCAATTTTCAAGCCTACAAGTGGGACTCAATCACCATGGATGGTGAATTATTCCACCTACAAAAATTTGGAAAATCAAAGGAAGATTTTGTGGAGTTAGATTTGTATTTCTGCCTCCTATAGGTCTCTGCTTCTAAAATTGTCAGATCTGAGTCTGAAAGTGAATTTTCGGTTGATTTGACTTGAGTGAAGGGAAGAATACTTGAATAAACTTGCAATGAAATATTTAATGATCCTCAAGCTTTCAAAGGACCTAAATCTGCATGCAAAAAACACAAGAGATATTGTTGATCGTTAAGGCATGGGGGTTTGCCTTGGTCAAACCCTGTTTAGGTAATTAAACCAAATTGATGAAATAAGTGAATAAGACATGAAAAAATGGAAGTTATTACCTTGTAATGATAATTGATCTTGGATGTATGCAGCAATACATGTAGTACAAGCCCTTTGAATGCTTTAGAATGCTAACTTGAAAACTTCTAATGGAGAAACCTTAAGTTGCTTGATTTGAAATAGAAAGTAGATGATGAATTCAAGATGAGAGATGTAATAATGAATTATTAGATATGTGGGAGATGTAATAATGAGGGTAAAAATACTTATTTATAGACAGGTGTGCCTTAGTACCCAATTATACTACACCATAGGCTGACATGAAATGAAAATAAACTTTAAATTTCACCTTTTCCTGCTCAAATGTCAAAATGGGGGCTAGATAGGACTCATTCACCAAGCATGGTGAATGGATCCCACCTGCATGGGACTCATTCACCAATGATGGCGAATGGATCCCATAGGGGCCATTCTGACACCTATGAAGCTTAGGAGATAGGAAATAAGGTTTAAAATGCTATCTTGTCAGGTGTTTGATCAATTAAAGCCTTGGGATGCCCAATATGAGTAAAATATGACATATTAATGATGATGTAAATGTTGAATAGGGCTTGGGACACATAAATCAATGTGAAAGTGTGATTAAATGCACCTTACAACACAAAAATAAGGTCCACATAGCCTAGAAATACACAAGAACCAATGTGAATGTTTAAATCACATTACAACACTAGTTTATCATTATGTTTGCATTAAGAAATTTTTAGATTGATGAAATAATGTTATTAAATATGTTTTATAATGTTGAATTAGGAAGAAATAGGTTAATTAAGTCTAGAAAATTGTGAAAGCATCTTACAAGACTTTACAACACCTTTACAACACGTCAATAAACACATATTATTTGGTTTGCAAGGGTCCAAGACCTAGTGTGGACACATAAATTGCCTCACAACACTAGATTAGAGCCTCACTAAGTCCAATTAATCATGAGATAATCCATGTCAAGCAAAGGGTACAATTTTTGACGGCACAAACACATAAAAGAAAGAGAGTTCCATAATGGAGATTGGACATTATTATTTGATTCCCGATATATAAATATCACAAAGGGAAACTAAGGACTCATTGGTTGGGTCCATATGAAATTTCTAAAGTATTTCCAAATGGAGCAGTGCATCTCCTATTGATGGTGATGCTCAAACTCTATTAGTCAACGATCATCGATTATGAATCTTCCACAATATTTTCAACAAGGAAGAATTTACGAGAATGCTAGAAATGAAAGGAGAAACACAATGCATTGAATCTAGTACGACAAAGCCAATGTAATTTGTAGCTAAAATAATAATAATAATAAAAAAAATTTAAACAAAAAAAATTGCATTTTTATGTATATATAATCACTTTGGAGCATTTTTATTGTATTTTTATTCTTTTGGACTTGGATAAATTTTATCTCTATCTTGCAGGGCTTTATTTTTAATCAAATACAAATTTTGATGCATCTTTCGATGATGCTCTAGAACTTGTCCGTTTGATTGGTTACATTCCCTGGTTTGTTCCTACATTTTAGTTCATCTTTCAGTGATGCCCTAGAATATGCTAAATCTAACGTGCTTCATTCTATTCCTTCCTTCCTTTTAGCTCCATCTTTTAGCGATGCTCTAGAAATTTTATCTTGCATTTCAGTTGCATCTTTCAACGATGCTCCAAAACTTTGTCTATGTATTCTAGTTGCATCTTTCAGCAATGCTCTAGAACTTTGTTCCTCCTTTCAGCTACATCTTTAAGTGATGCTCCAGAAATTTTTTCCTCCTTCCAACTACATCTTTTAGTGATTCTTTGCAACTTTGTTCCTCCATTCTAGGTGCACCTTTCAGTGATGCTCTAAAACTTTTTTCCTCCATTTCGAATGCATCTTCTAGCGATGCTCTCAAATTTTGTTCTTTTGTCCCGACCGCATCTTCTAATGATGCTCCAATTTTTCTATAATTTCCCTTTCTCTACAAATGCTCTAACAATCCAAACAACATACCCATGATTATCACTAAATTTTTCCACCACTTCTGAAGTTCACGCCTGACACTGCCATCTCTTACCATAATAAATCAAAATTGTTGTGACCACTTTTCATGATAATAATTGGAACACTTATTATCCATGCCATCTTTATCCATAATAAATTCATTACAACCCTTCTCCATACCATCTGATGATGCTATTGCATCAACATAGGTAAAGCAACTTTCAAATCGATAATGGGACATGAGGTATCTACATCTTTTTCTTTAAGTAGGTAAATTATTGTGAATATAGATGAATGAATTGGCATGTTCCACCTTCCTTTCAAAATTTAGTAAATTGTGCATATTGTACCTTCACTAAAAATGTGGTAGTTCATGCACTATATCAAATGCAAAGTAATGATTTAAATATAGCAAAGCCAAATGCAAGAATTAATCTGTGTCCCATCAAAATTGTCAAAGTACAAGTGGTTAAAATATTGCACTTCCTTTCATTTGCATAATACTCTTGTTCAAATAGTTTTTCACCATTAGAGTGCCATGAAATTCAATAAATAATTAGCATAATTGCAAGTAAGAAACAAAATGGGTGGGGCTAAGTGTAAATTAGAACCAACTTCCCCATATAAATTGTTGGCATTGAGTAATATTTCTGAGTTATTTCAGAAGATAGGTTGGCTTGAGTTCATGAAAATTTTGGAGGGGAATAACACACAACTGGTCAAGGAATTTGTAGAAAAATTTTCGGATGGGAAAATGATAGTGCATTGAAATAAGTTTAAGGTAAGCCCTCAAATCATTTCTCTCTTGTTTTGCATTAAAAATGAAGGTGTGAATTTAATAAAAACTACAAACATTTATTATTAAAGAATGATAGAACTCTTTAGAAGGGAGGGAGACCCTCATCTTCTGCTAGTTGTGAATACCCATGGGAAAAATAAGGGGTTTCAAAGAATGTCTATTGCAAATTCATGGAGAATGATGGTTTTTTGGATCATCAAATACTTTACATGTGAGGAGAAATGTGTCATCATAGTCAGTCCCCCCTTTTGATTACTCATTCACCTACACCATGGTGTTGAAAACCTTGAATTAAGGGTTAAGCTTCTCGCCTTCCCCAGTGATTCCATTGTCAACATGATAGAGAGGTTTAAAATTAGTTTAGGCCCATTAAAACATCATGGTCTCATTCATCTAATTTGCAAACATCATTTCCTTAAGAAAGGAAAAACAAAAGAAAAATGGCAAAAATTTCTTCAAAAATAAAAAAACCCTAAATCCCCAAGACATTTGGAGGAAGGTGAGTCATCTAGATTGGTGGATCAAATTTTGAAAGAACCTTCGCCTATGCCTCAAGATGCCCCTCAGCCTCAAAATGTTAGAAGAGCTCCTAACGGGAAAGCGCCAGACAATCTATCAAACCTTTTAGACCTTGAGGAGAGACCTAAACCAAAAAATGTACCAGAGACCCCAAAGAAGAAAGAAAATGTGGACTTAGTGAATTTTGAAGATGAGAATACTCATCCCCTCAAAAAGGAAAAGATGAAATTGCAAAGACCTCCCCTTTAAGGAGAAACAAATGATTGGCTATTGAAATTAGTTGTTTTGTAGCTTGTGATCAACTACATATTCCTAAAAAGAAAAGATAAGAAACCTCATGAAATTGTAACCTAGTTATATGAGAATGTGGTCTAGCCATTTGAAAAGATAGCCCAGTTAGGTGAAAAGAAAACTCTAGTTAGCAATAAACCCCCTGAATCTGAAAAGGAGGTTGTCCCACTTAAGACAAGACGAGGAGAGATAGGAGAAATAAATAATGAAGAAAATGCGATTGATAATGATGTAGAGATTTCTATTTTTCCTCTTTCCACTAATGTATAAATTGAAAGAAACAATCACATCGAAACAAAATTAGGATCTAATTGAAGGCAAAAAAATGTTTAGTTAAAATTTAGACTATAGCGAAATGAGGAGCAGATAAATAAGCAACAACAGGAATAAGCACACAAATTGAACTTTTGAGGGAAAAATATGAAGAAATCACTTTAAGGGCTTGATTAGAATAGAAGGATAAAACTATTAGAGAGTTGTAGTCTCAAGTGCAACAAATTGATGAGAAAGATAAGGAGTATTTGGCTAGTTTATCTAAAAAAGATAAACAGATTAAGGGTTTAACTAATAATTTGGCATAATCTCTCAAATCCTTTGCAGAAACACAAGAAAAACAAAAAATTGAACTCAATGCGGCCTTGAGTAGAATTGTTGAGCTAGAGCAAGATTTGTAGGAAATCAATGTGAAACCAATTATGGAATCAAAAGAAGTATAGACTGAGCTGACTAAAATGGAATGGTTTCAAATTCACATTTCCCCAATGTTTGCTAAGTGGATGGAAAGATGATATTTATTGCAGCAAGTAGGGGAAAAAAATTCCAAACTTAAGCACAAAATAGTGTTATTGAAATAATCTTATGATAAACTCTACTAGGCTAAAACTGATGCATGTCAGATTGGAGAATTGTTACTAGCCTGTAGAAATCCATCCTAATTATATTCCATGTTTCTAAATGAACAATTGTTAAGATGGAAGCTTTTGAGGATCTCTTGCAATTTACCCCATGACCCAAATGATAAAAAATTCCTAGAAGCATTCAAAGAGGCGACCCCTGTTCAACAAAATTTGTTGTATGAATTTTTCATACATAATTTGTTTTTGGAAGAATACACTGATTTCTTTATCAACCTTTTTGTTGGGGATGTACAACTTATATCCTTCATATCTAATATGTAGAATCAAATCCATTAGCAGGAGAGAACCAAGGAGTATTTGCAAGTAGAGAGAACTATAGGGCTCTAAATGAGATATCCCAACTGAAATCCCTTTTCCTTCAAAGCCCAATTCTGAAGGATTAAAATCTATGAAGCTATAAGGAACAAATATAATGACAATCTTCATATTTTCTTCGAGAATTTCAAACTTCATGGAACACAATTAATAGAAAGGGAATGGAGTTCCTATGAGGAGCAGTACACTCCCTACCTATGTATCTCAAACGGAGGGAGATGATCTCCCACACCAATCTAAGGTGGTACTACAAAAGGTTTGCAGAATTAACAAAAATATTACAACTCAAAACCAGGTGGATGGGGATGTGATACAGACCTCCATTGCACCTTTAGCCACCCCCTACAATTTTTGTCACTTTAGAGAAAATTCTTGGAGAATTATATACATGGTAGATGAGGGTTAAATTCAACAAAGGTTTTCTTAAAAATCTTGATCATTTGGATGAAGAGGCAGAGGATGTTAGAAACCAAGATCAAACATGCAAACCATAAAATACCTTCCACAAAGAGAAAAAAAGAAACAATAGAGCAATTTGCATGAAGATGTGTAAATGAATAATATTCAAGAATTGAGAAATTACAAGAGATGAATTTCTTTATAAAAGCAATGTATACATAACCCTAAAATGAAACCCTAGTGCGCACACTTAATAATTAATAAATAATTAATTATTAATGTGCCTAAGTTTAGCTTAAGTAACTAAAGTGATAAGTGATTTAATTAATTAACCAATATGATTAAATTAATTATGTGAAATAACTTGTTACTCTAACATAAGACATTTATGATCTTAATTCCAAATATGATGAACTGAATAGGAAAAAGGATGTAGAGAGGTAGAGGACTCATCAGAGAGTAGAAGGACCTACTCAGGCTTAGGAAGGGGAGGGTGATGATTTATAAACAACCCCATTCTTATGAAGAGCTAAATTTCCTTCTTTGTTCTTGCCAATCACCTCAACAATGCCAATTTTTTAATTTTTAGAAGCAATAATTGACTACTTTTTATAAAATGGTGTATAAATATTTATTTCTCAAATTTATTGGAATTAGCTAACTAATGTTGATATAATGGTATAGACTTTGAGTAATTGTGTAGGACTTATGCATGGCCTATGAAAGGAGTGGACTTCCTTTAAAGAATTCTATTAATTTTCTATTAAAGACTTTACGACTCTACTTGGAGCCTTTATTATGTTTTATTTCATGAACATTAGTTA
>VDFB02061896.1:0-87100 GCA_007258455.2 Sequoia sempervirens | reverse complement strand
AATCTCTACCATTAGATATATGACCTAATTATGAACGGTCCAAATTTACAATGATAAAATATTTATAAAATGTGTCTTTTGGGGGTGTTGCCCTTGTCGAGGTGTATGGCCCCTGGACCCCTCGCTGATGGGATGGGCCCCCCATACTCCACAAGGGGGTACCCCCTTACACTCCCTTGTGCTCAAATATATTAACTTGTTATAATCACAAGGTTGAGACACCATTTTTCCTAACATTCTCCCACATGTCAAACACCTTGCAAGAGTAATAGAAAGATTGATACCATGATTTAATTGCTAGGGGTCAAGAGGCTCATAGACTTCAAACACCATTTGAAATTATCTATGCTCATAGCCTTAGATAAAGAATCTAAGAAATTCATCAAAGTCTCTACCTTAACTAGCTTCACCCTGCCATGCTTGACCATATCTTTAACAAATGATATTTTACATCAATTTGTTTGGTCCTAGAATAAAATTTTAGGTTCTTAGCTAGGAAGTCACTCTTTCACTATCATAATAAATTATCATTGTACCTTTATTTATTCTAATATTTGAACACAGTATCTTAAGTGAAATGGCTTCTTTACAAGCATGAGTAGTTGTCATAGACTCAACTTTAGTAATGGAAAAGGAAACCACAACTTGTCACTTATTCATCCAACTAATTACACCACCAAATAAAATAAAAGCATAAGCATTGGTGGATCATCTACTATCAACATCACCTTCCTAGTCTAAATTCACATAACCATGAATATCAAGGGAAATTATGTCTCCTACCAAATTAACATGATAACACAAGGAATACTTTGAGGTACCCCACAAATATCTAAATACTCTTTTAACTACATTTAAATGATTTCTACTAGGATTAGATATATATCTAGAAAGAACTTTCATTTCTTGGGATATTTCTAGTCTAGTACAGATCATAGCATACATCAAACTTCCAACTACACTTTGATAAGGCACTATGCTCATGTCTTCCATCTCCAATGAGGATGTTGGATAATCTAAAATAGATAAATTTATTTCAAATATTAAAGGAACACACAATGGGCTACAATCCTTCATATTAAACCTCTATAAAATTGAATCGACATACTTACTATGGCCAAGCCATAACTTTCTTTTCACTCTATCTCTTCTAATTTTCATCCCAAGAATGTGTTTAGTTGTACCAAGATATTTTATTTCAAATTTAGCTACAATTTGAGACTATAGTTTTTAAATCATTCATTTATATTTACCAATAAATTACATATCATCAACATATATATGATAAATAAGATACAATCACCATTGGTTTATAATAAACACAATGATATGATTTGGAACACTCAAAATACCAAACTCAACAAACATATATCAATTTTTTGGTACCACATCTTAGGACTTTGTTTGAGGCCATACAAATATTTCTTCAATTTTTTAAACTAAATTACTTTTAGCTTTCACCATGTAGTGCTTTGGCTATGTCATTTAAATATCCTCCTCCAAATCACAATGAAGCAAAGTTGTTTTCACATCCATTTTCTCAACCTATAGATCATAAGCAACAACAATAGAAAGAAAGAATATAATGGATTTCATTTTTGTAATAGGAGAAAATATGTCACCATAATCAACACCCTCAACCTAAGAGTAACCTTTTGCAACCAACCATGCTTTGTACTTCTCAATACCTCCATTTGAACCAACCTTTTTCTTGAACTCATTTACAACCGATAATATTTTGTCCTTTAGGAAATGTTATTAGATCCCATGTATCATTCTTTTTCAAATTGTTAATTTCTTCATCCATATTGATCTTCCAATATTTTTACATCATTCATACCTAATGCCTCTTCTACATATTTGGGTTCATCCATGTTAGTATTTAAAGAAAAATATATCTCAAGTCATCATGTGAATACCTTTCAAGTGGTTTTCTATAATTTGTAGACATTCAAACAACTTGAGTTGAATGTTCTCCGTCCTCTTCTAAAGATTCACAACTAGATGATTCTCCTCAACTTCTTGTCTATATAGGGGTGTCAATTCAAATTTATTAGGAATAGAAGGAATTTGAATCACATCTTAATGTTTAATTTGTTATGGTTGCAATGTAATAGAAGAAGGTTTAGTTTCTCTACAATTAACACTTCAACTATATATTACCTTTTGTACAACAAGATCCCAAATCTTGCATCCTTTCACATCATAATTGCACCCGATGATGATGCATTTCCCATCCTTGTTCTTAAAATTTATTAGCTTCTCCTTTGGCACATGTGCATATGCCTCACAACCAAAAACTCTAAGATCTCTTTGTGAAAGCTTGTGACCAGACCATGCCTCCATATAATTTTTATAAACAAGAGTTCATTTAGGAAACCTATTAATCAAATGGAAAGTAGTGGTAATAGCTTCAGCCCAAAACCCTTGTTATAGACTAGCACCACTCAACATACTCCTATCCTTCTCTATTAATTTCTTGTTCATTATTTTTGCAACTCTATTTTTCTATGGATAATACGGAGTTATCTTTTGTCTATGAATGCCACAATATTTACATAATATATCAACATCATTAGAGAAAATTTCACTTCCATTGTTAGTCCTCAAACATTTTATTTTCTTTTTAGTATGTCATTCACCCATTGCTTTAAATTATTTAAAACAACTTAAAACTTTAGATTTACTCTTTAGAAAATATACCCATGTTCTTCTACTATAATCATCAATAATGAAACATAATATGTGGATTTTCCAATGGAAGGAAAGCCTACATGACCAAAAACATCAGATTGTATAAGATCCAACACATCACAAGATTTATGAGAACTAGAGTGAAACTAAACACAATTTTTTTTTTCTTAAATTCAATGCTCACAGAAATCAAAATCAAGATTACAATCAGGAAACCCTTCAATGAGGTTTTTATTTTCAAGGTTCTTATACTCTTTTCTCCAATGTGGTCAAGTTTCTAGTGCCATAACATAGCCTTCTCTATATTTAATTTTGATTTAGAAGAAAGAGAGCCCTTGGGTACCCAAAAGGCACAATCATCAACTGAAGATGAACCTTCACCTCTTCAATCAAAGCACCACAGAATTAATTTTCACATGTATTATTACACTCAACGGTATATTCATCAAGCTTATATAATGTGCCAAATATGACACCTCTAACAATCACCATATCACCTCTAACTGTATTGCATCTGATATCATAAAAGACTACCTACACACCTACATAAATTAGTTTCCTCACAGATAATAAATTTTGTACTAATCTAGGGATATGTAACACATCATTAATCATTTTTATTCTTCCATCATAAGCTTGTTTCTAAATTTAACATGGAAAATATTATTTAAATGAGAATCATCACCCAAGTACACCTTACCTTCATCAAATTCTTCATATTTAGAAAACCAATATCTATTAGAGGTCACATAGAAATATATGCTCTATTCAATTAACCATGCATCATTACACATGAAAGTGGAAAAAGCTACAATAAATGCATCATCTTCCTTCTCAGACTCAAATTCATAATCAAATATCTTAATTTTTCTTCTTCTTTTCTTCTTTGCACTCCTTACGGAAGTGTCCAAGCTTACCATAGTTCCAACAAATAGCTTGGGACTTTCTAGGAGATTTGAATCTCCCCATGGACTTGGATTTATCATGCTTCTCATTCTTTTTTCCTTTTTCCTTAGGTCTTCCATGAACATTCAGTGCATCCATGGCACTGATGGATACCTTCCTCCTCATCTCTTTAGAGAGCAAAGAACCCACAACATCTTCAACTTTCAAGACAACATAATTGCTTCCAATAGCCATTATGAGAGAATCCCACAAACCAAGCAAAGAACAAATAAAGATCTAACATCTCTCTTCCTCTTCCATTTTTACAAACCAACTTACATCAACTGAGCCACAAATATATTAAATATTTCCAAGTGGTCTACAATTTTTCCACCCTTTTTCATTCTAAAAGAATATAATTTCTCCCTCAAGAAAATATTATTGAGTAAAGATTTGGCTTGATATATCTCATCGAGCTTCTTCCATAGTTTCTTTGTAGAGGATTCTTCATGGACATTGATTAAAACAAATTCTTCTAATAAAAATCTAATTATACCTTTGGTTTTATGGTCCATAACATTAAATTGAGTAGCCAAAGTAGTATATATAGGCCTTAGAACATTATCATTAATAGCATCCCACAAATCTTGATATATTAATATATCCTCCATCTTTAGCTTCCACATCTCAAAATTGTTACCAAAAAAATTCTCTACCTCTATTCTCTTTGATGAACTTTCCATTTGAAAATTCCAACAGCAAGATCACAAAGTGTCTTTTACACAAGCTCCCACTCAAAACAAGATTAGTTCAAAAAATCCAACATTCTACAACTAAAACCAAAGGTGATCAAGCTCTTATACCACCTGTAAGGAAGCTAAGGTAGTGGAACAACTTCCTACACTAATCTTGAGAGGATATATTTATACAAAACTTTTAAATCTTTCTAATATTTATATAAACTAAACAAGAATAAACATAAATATTATGCATACTACAACACAGTGGTTTATGTGGGGAAAACCCTTTCAATAGAAAAACTCTGCACTCCAAAAGCTTCCCAATATATTACTCATTTAAATCAACATTACAATATAATTGTAAAGAAAGCTTCTCATAGTAATGTCACCAACCATAAATTTGGAGGCAACTCAACATCTATCAAACTCTCACACACTACAACAATACATACGCAACTATAATACAGTTTTCTCATAAAATAGGGTTGCCTTTTAGGGAAGGAGAATCCAACATAATCTCTACCATCAGATTTGTGACCTAATGATGAACGGTCCATATTTACAATGATAAAAATGTGTATAATGTGTCTTTTAGGGGTGTTTCTCCCAAAGCCCCGCTAGGGCACGTGGACCTCGAACCTTGCAAGGGGGTATCCCCTCTACACCCCTTATGCTCAAATATATTATGTTATAATCATAAGGTTGAGACACCATTTTTCCTAAAATATATATCCTAAAAAAGCACAAGGATTAGGAAGGATACATCCTAATGATGATGATTGGTTTGGATCAAGGCTTGGAGTGACCAAAGATGTGATTGGGCGTTTTGTGTTATACTAAATAACTTGATTGCATGGCTTAGGAGTTGTTTGTGATTTTTTATTAGGATTACATGATGATATGAATAGGATGAAAAGATGCATATGATTATCATCTCTAATGATCCTAAAACAAATCTAAGTGATAATGAAATGATTAGCACATAATTAGGATGGATAAAATGCATATGATTAGTTTAAGTGAAAGATAGGCAGATAGAAGAATAAATATGGATGAGGATATATGTGCACATAAAATCCATGATTAAGTGGGGGTGAGGGAAAAATATGGAATGGATAGATGGGGATAGAAAAGGTAGGATACATGGACTAGAAATATGTA
The DNA here is from genome assembly GCA_007258455.2 of Sequoia sempervirens. Classification (NCBI taxonomy): domain Eukaryota; kingdom Viridiplantae; phylum Streptophyta; class Pinopsida; order Cupressales; family Cupressaceae; genus Sequoia; species Sequoia sempervirens. The sequence goes on along the minus strand of VDFB02061896.1, from coordinate 81,620 downwards.
GGATACATGGACGGGAGAATTTTGAAAGCATCGAAATAAACTTCCATGTAGTGAGCACTTAATTTGATATAGCATGGGATACTATGCACCAAGTTATGAGGAACCAAGGTGACTTTGTACCACATGCATAGAACTAACTCAAAAATAAGAAGGTTAATCCAACATCTCATAGTCATGAAGGACTTTGGTGGGAAGGATGCTAGAAAACCACCAATAGAAAGAATGACTAGTGTAGCACAATGTCCAAGAGGGCCTCATGGATACAATGAGGGGAAACCATGGAAACACAACACACAAATGTCAAGAACTTTCCCTTGGTTTCACTAATCAGAGCATGCCATGATATGATGGATCATAGAAAACTTGAGTAGCTAAAATAGGAATCTCCAAAAAAGATAAACAAATATCCAAAAGCACCCAAAAAATAACAAAATATCTCACTTACCTTTTTTTATAAGGATGATGGATGAGAGAGATATGGCCTAATGTGAGGAATGATATATCCTACAAAGGCCAAAAGATGGATGGATAGGATTTAAGAATTTCATGACAATAGGTGATCAAGATACTTGAAACCTAGTGGAACTAATGGATTTTTTTGAGTTGCCATCTTATAGGGGATTCTTGTCGACATAAGGATAAAGGACTCGGGGATGAAATCGAGTGATAAGTATGAACAATGATGGACCTAGGTGAGACTAGATGAAATGGCACTATTTACAATGTGTATAATAAGCATAATGGATGCTAGAGATATTAGATCTTGGTTTATCATATGAGGATTGTGATTATGTGTAAGTATTATCAAGATACATCCATAAATGCATGAATCCTAAGAATAGGATAGTTATCCAAATCATCAAAAGGTAAATTGAGAGGATAGTAGGATCGATAGATGAGTGATGGAAAGCAATAGGATATTAGTGGGACATGGAAAAGAGGTAGGAGTGATGACATTGGGATAGATGGCATTTGATTGCATGGGGGTAGCCCATAGCTAGGTACTAATGACAAGGGATTATTAGATGAGAGAATGAGGTGGCATAATGGAGTAATGGATAAAGGATAAATAGATAAGGATGGGGAGATGGAAGGATCATAGGATGAATATGAATGTTTTTAGAGGGATTAATGAAAAGAGGATAGGGAGGTAAGGATTTGTAGAAGGATTATGTGATGAAGGATGAAGGGATTGAGGGTTTGGGTAGGTTATTAATAGATGGCGTGCAGATGTGATCTCCAAGTACTATGACACAAAGTAATAAGATGCCCTATTCTAGACAAGTCATGTATGATGAGGTGTTTGGATGTGGGATAGGATGGAAGGTAGGATGATGGAAGGATAAGGGAGATAGATGGATGATAGTATGATGGAAGGATAAGGGAGATAGATGAATGATAGGATGATGGATGGATAAGGAAGATAGATGGATGATAGGAAGATGGATGGATAAGAAATATGAAGGATTATATGGATTGGATGGGAGGAAGAATGGAAGGATTAGAGGACAACAATATGGAAAGTGTGTAATCTATGAATACATGCCAAGAGGTTTCCAAAGAATGTATGGATATTTTCCTCAATGTTGATCAATATCATAAGGCAAATAGAGGGATTAGAATGGGTAGGATGATGGGTAGGATAGGTAAGGTAGGCTAGATGGAGGAGATGAAAGATGGGGATGCTTAGAAGGAACTTGCCCCCAAGTGCAAAGATAAAATGAATGGGGGATTTACACATGATGCATGTTTACCAAGTTTTCATCATGGTACTTTCTTAAGGTACCTAATTTCTAGGTTTTTACCATCGAGCAAATCTTTACTTTTTTTTTGGATTTTTATAACTTATTTATGATTTTTTTTTGTTTTTTGGGATTTTTTGGTTTTTTTGGATTTTATGGATGGATATGGATAATGATAAGGATGGGGATAAGTGTATTTTGAATATAGTGGATAGGTGATAAGGAGATAGAGGAAGTATTCAAGCATCTAGTTCCATACTGAGGTAATAGGAGCCCATTTAGAGTGATTGTTGGATATTGGTACAACCTTACTAGGATGGGTAAATGATGCAAAGGAATAAATAAAAGGGATTTGATGGAGGAGATATGTTGGATAATGGATGGGATGTTGGAAAGTATATGGATGAAAGGATGGGAGGGGGATGTAATAGGGAGATGTTATCAAGACCAATATTTGCACATATTTGATGGGATTTGAATAATGGGAAGAGAAATGGATGGAGGATTGTTCAGATAAGGTGACATTAACCTTGTAATCCTATGCCATTTATATTTCTCCATGATCCTTGGAATTGGTTCCAAAGAACATAAGAGAAATTTATTAAATTTTGGCATGTTGTAATTATATTTTAAAGAGAGGATTTAATTTCGGTTGAGGTTACACATCAAAAATGGACAACAAATATTTCCTAGGAATCCACTTTGGGAATTTGAAAGGTCATGGATGGGGCACCCAAGAATGGAGAATAAAATGTGTCCATTGGTGTTCCATTGAGGAATGATAAGGTCATCGAAGCATCCAAAAAGTTAGGAGTTGGATAGGTTATGGGCTAGGTGCCCATGTGGGAATCTTGTAATTTTGATTATATATTTTATCATGGTTTTTGGTTGTCCAAGAAGGGATGTGGGTTTTGGTAGGTGGTTTTGTACGTCTTTTTTTGGTTTACCATTTTTGGTTTTACCTCCCACAAGTTCTATAAATTGGAACCATTAGATGGTAGTTTTATGTTGAGTTATTTGTAGGTATCAAGGTGTTGCCAAATTGATTAGAGATTAAAAAAAAAAAAAAAAATTAATTCTATTATTTTGTACTCTCATTTGAGGTTTAATAATATACTTGACCTCTTTTCTCATGTGGAGTTTTTCTTGAAAGACCCGAAAGAGTTTCTTCATGTAAATATGGTGTCATATTTTGTTTGCTGATTTTTTTATTGTGATGAATGTACAATCACATACATATAATATGATTTGGTAATCTTATTTTCATATTTAAATTCACATACATAAGTTAATATTACAACTTATTTTCACCTTATTTACAACATTTGGTATCAAAGATAACAGTTTTGTTGAGAAGGGGATTCCTTTCTCTTAACTGTTCAAGGTTTCTTGTCTATAGTAGGAGATGTCTTGTGGTATATTGCAGATTTGTGAAGAGGATTGTATACCATGGTTTCTACCTATTGCTAGGATATTGAGAAATTCAATGGCACATGCTACGAGATGTGGAAACTAAAGATGAAGGATCTCCTTGAGATGGAGATTAGTGGTTACCAATTTCATAATAAAGTAAACCAGTTGCAATGTCTGATGAAGATTGGAAAAAGTTAGACAAGAAGGCACGAGAAACAATTTGGTTGGATTTGAAGTGCTAAAGCATTTGTATAAAGTGGATCGTAAATTTACGAAGTCATGGAATGGATGTAAAGAACCAATAAGCATGGATAGACTTAAGTTGTTAGATTACTTGATCCAAAATGAGATCTTTAAGGTGTTGGAGCTATAGGAACGTTCAATTATATAGCGAGGTCTTTAGGATTTTTTTGTTATCTTTTGCTAAAATCCTAAAACTTTTGAGTTTTGACCCTTTATATATAATTGTTGTAGCTTTTATTATCTCAAGCTGACAAATTTATCTAGTGTAATCACTTAAGTGTTGTAATTAATGCCATTGAGGATCATGATTTTACCAACCTCTTGTCTTATTTACCAATGTGTGCCCAAGTTAATTGTTTGCTTTCTCAAGCTTCCTAGTCTCGGGCATTTTATTAACTTGTGTAATGCTCTTACTAATAAAAACATGTTATATATCTAGCAGCCAATGTAAATATAGAACCAAGATTTTGACACTATGATCCAATTGCATAGCCACAATTGTATATGCATCCAATCAACTACTACAACAATCGCTAGGTATGTCATTATGGCCTGATTTGAATTTTGTCATTTCAAATATGTACTTCTTGGTCAAATGGAGACCAAATGTCATGGAAGTTATTACAAACAGGTTTTTATTGTTTTTTTGAACTATGAAGTAGGCTTTCATCAATGTAATTGATTGAATTGAACTGCAAGAGCCGATACAGATTTTCATAGGTTTTCTATGTGATCATTTTCCCATTTTCTATATGTAAAAGTTCCTATTTTATCAAGGGGGTTGGTCATTGTCATTTCTAGTGGACTTTTGTGTGTCAAGCATTTTTTAGGGTTCCAACTATTGAATGTTAGATTTTCAAGAGTACAATGGGTTATGAACATTTGAAGATCAACGATTATTGTGGATGTCTAGAATAGGATGTCTCCAAGGTTGTATGTATGTCTTGGGGAATCTATAATAGTCTATATAGTTTCCCTCTTGTTACACTTTCTAATATGCATGTAAAAAGTATTTGATAAATGTCACAGTACTTTTAAAACATTGTAAACCATGTAATGATAATTTATTTCTTGCATATGGATTTGTATAATTCTAGATGGCTAAGTTCTATGTGTTGATGTCTATTATTTGATGCAATTATGTTTAGATCATCCTTCTATGTTTTCACTCACTATTTCTCCCCTTTTGTAAATTGTCTTTGTTACCCTTTGAATAAGCACCAAACCCAAAAAATAAATGATTCAATCTTGCTTCTAAACAAACAAAATCATTAACTACTAGTGTAAAGTTAATTTTTATATCTCTACAATTCATGATTCAATTAAAAAAGAAAGGAAAAATACTATCTATGAGTATTACCAACAAAAATACGTTGTGAATCTTGTCCTTGCATCATCTTCTTGCATATCCTACAATAATATTATTATAAACTCTATAAGAGATATATGTGCAATTGGCTAGTATTTAACCCGATGACATCTTTTAGGGTTGAACTTGCCTTACATACAACTGCAAAATTATTTGATTGTTTCATTTCAACACCTTCAATCCCATTTAGGATCGCCTCTAGGAATACCCTCCTAGGTTTAAGCTAAGCCCGAAGTGCAAAAAGATCTTATCCACTTTTGTTCATTGGCTTTTAACCTCCATAATATGTTGATGAACCTTGGTTTTATTTTCATAATGACAACTCCTATTCTTGAAATGATATCATGTTCTACGATTTTCGAGCAATGGTTTTAGGACCCAACATAAGGAAAGTCGATTATTTGTACCAAGAAGTTCAAAGAGGGAAAATATAATTTAAAAAAATATACTTTGGAGTAGACAAGACAATTGCATTGTTGAGTGATAACTATTTTTGGCCACAAATATACAAGGATGTCAAGAATTTTGTTCAAAATTGTAGAACTAGTCGAGTTGTAAAGAAAAATAGTCAAAATGTTAGTTTATATCTAGTAGACATTACTAGTACTAGAGAAACTTTGGGAAGATATAAGTATGTATTTTGTATTTTGTGTGATTCAATATTTGTAGTTTTGAATAGGTTCCCAAAGATGACACATTTCATTTCATGTAAAAAAATGATGTCATACATATAGTTAACTTATTTTTCAAAGAAATTGTAAAGTTGAATGGTTTTCCCAAAAGTATTGTTTGGAATAGGGACACAAAATTTATTAAATACTTTTGAAAGACATTGTCAAAGAAAATGAAAATTTTAAAATTTATTTCAACATATCACCCACAAAGTGGTGGACAAACAAATATTGTTACCAAGAGTTTAACTTGTTGAGGTGTTGAGTAGAAAAGACAAGAAATTGGAATATGATTCTACCATAGACAAAGTTTGCATACAATAGGAAAAACACCATTTCAGATTGCATATGGCAGAAATCTAAGGAATGTGTCTAAGTTAAGAAATACAGTAAAAGAAGAGTAATCTAAGGAATGTGTCTAAGTTAAGAAATACAGTAATGAAGAGAAGAGAAGTGTAAAAGCAAAAGAACTTTTAGAACATAAGAAGTACATGTGAAAGTAAGGAAATACCTAGAGAATATGAATGGTAGATATAAGGAAAAAGTTGATAAAAAAAGATACAAGGAGCTTGCAATTGCAGATGACGTGATGGTATGTTTCATAAAGGAATATTTTTCAATTGAGACATACAATAAATGGAAGATGAGGAAGATTGACCCTTGTAAAGTTGTGAAGAGATTTGATTCAAAAAATGCACACGAAGTTGAGTTATTAGAAAGACTAGGCATATCTCCAATATTTTATGTTTTTGATCTATATCTATATCAAGGAAGCCAAAGGAATGCAACAGTACCATGTCAAATTCAAATGCTGCAACAAAAGGAGATAGAGAAGATTTTGGATAGTAGGGTTGAAATAAGTACAAAGAACAGGCACTACGAGGATTACTGGGTGAAGTAGAAAGTCATGTCAAACGAAGATTCAAGTTAGATTTCTAAGATTTAGGTAGATCATCTTGGTTTCCCTTTAGTTATTGAAAACTAAGGTACTCAATTTTCAATCCTTGGGTATCAAATGTAGGAGCATTCTAAATTGTAAGAGCAATATTGCATCAACCAAAATATTTTGCTTTCACTTTACTTACAAGTTTCCAATCATCAATGTCACCATAGATCCTACCACATTTGACTACACTAACACCACTCCTTACGGTTCGAAATATATGTTCTAACATGATCCTTCAACATCATATTCATTTTTTAAAAGATTTTGATCACTCGAAAACATAACCTGATTTTTGAACCTCACTAGACTTGGCAATTGACACTCAGTTACACTATTCAAGGTTGCAACAACTTTCTAGAGTTCTCGATAATAAAGGAACACATCACATTATACATTGGACCCAAGAGTGCTTTTAATATTTCACCACATCAAGTTTTACGTTACCATATCTCAATCTGGGAGATCCTACCTATATATTTGGTTAACTACACACTTCATCAATACCTTGGGCTTTGTACCACCTTGTGGCCAACTAAGCTCATTCACAAGGCTTGAGGCTAATATTTAAACACCGCTCACAATCATTTGGAAGAGAAAGGAAATAGCACAAGAGCATAGAGCATGAAGACAATAAAGGGAGCGAAAAAATAAATAGAGTTGTATTGTAATATCACTTAAATTCTATGATTACATGTTTATAATAGAATAACTGAGGCCTAACATGTTAGAAGCCATTGTGACATAGTGTAATTCATTCTTAGACCGTGAAACAATAAAAATCATATCATTTTTTTTCTTAAAAATTGCATAACATTAGTTTTCTTAATAATTGCATAACATTAGTTTTCTTAATAATTGCATTTTCAGTTGTGTAATTGTGAATTGTTTCATTTCGCTGCATGGTTGGACAATGTCCATGATTGCATCAATATATTTCGAGAGTTCTATATTTTAAGTGAATTCATTGGGCTATACATAATTCTGTTCCAAAAATTGTATGACAATTATATTGATGAATAAGCAATAAAAAATCAATATGCATCAAGGCTGTAGCTCGAAATATATTCATATTGTGTCTGTGAGTTACTTTCATAGTTTTGCACAAACATTTTATGATAATTAAGGCGATAGGGGTCGCCGTCTTGTCTTTTCGGTTTGTGTTTAATGATCTTAGCATATATCTAAAGATTCTAGTAATAGCAGAACATGGATTCGGCAATTTTGTACACATAATATATTGACAATGAATTGTTAATTGACAGCTAAAAATATTTGATGAAATTGGAGAAACATTGGGAAATTAATGATTAGTTGTCTTTTATAACAGTTAAATTATGGTTGCAAGATGAGAATGTTTAAATTTTATAATATTCCAGAACGTAAACCAGCCTAGATACACCATACTCTTTCTTGGTTTGGGATTTAGTGTTTTGAGTTTATACGATATGCTGTTGCTGGAATCGTAGAATGCACATTCTGTACTTTTTTACAGATCGTATCTTCCCTGGAATTGCTTATCAAAATAAAACTACAAAAACTGGACATGGATGAATGAAATATTGAGAAAATAATGACTAGCTATTTCATCATTAAAGCTGAATCAAGTTTCTTCATGATATGGACCATTGCAGTGTAATACCAATTTGGATATTGATGTGATGTACTCATAATTAAGGAACTTAGGACTTCAACCTTCAATTATGTAGATCCTCAATCGCCAAAACAAATGGTTTGTGCAATTTGCTTTCCTGTCACTTTTTTAACTTGTTCTTAGGTTGTGTGAGGATTCCTGTTTTTGGATAGCTGAATTGTGCAATTATAAAGCTTATTTGTTGACTAAATATTCTTGCAAATCTATAGCATACTCATATCAAAGCAAAATTAACTCCCCACCAACAGACAAATTGTGAAAATTGATATTTTGTTAAAACAGACCATTAGCTACACAATCACCACATCCAAAGAACAGTTTCCCAACACCAACCATCAGTCCTGCATCCTGTCAGTTCAATCATATTGCTCATTGTTGGGAAATCTAATATTTTTACTTCTACTATGAGGTTATACAGAAGTTCAATTCCAGCCAGACTGAACCCTACAAGTAAAATAACTGTTAAATCAATGATACAAGTAAAGATCACAGTTTTATAAGTGATCTTTAAATTATTGAAGTTGAGTTAAGCTTCTTCAAGATGTGGACCACTGCAGTGTGATGCCAAATTGGACATTAATGCTATGTTCACATAATTAAGGAACTTAAAGACTTAGAACTTCAGACATATATATCCCTCAATCACCAATACAAATGATTCATATGCTTTGCTTTCTTGTGATTTTTTTAATTTATCCTCAGGTAGCGTGAAGATTCCTGTTTTTGAGATAGCTGAACCGTTCAAACTTCAATAATAAAGCTTATTGCCAAACTAACTAGTAAATGCTCTAGCAAATCTGTAACATACTATCAAAGCAAAATTAACTCCCCACCATTAATAGACAAACTGTGAAAAAAACTCTTTGTCAATACTAAGTAAATATAGTTCATCAGCTACACAATCATCACGGGAGAAAATAGTTTCCCAAGACAACCATCAGCCCCGAGTCCTGTCGTTCAATTATGCTCATTGTTGGAACATCTAATATTTCACTGATAAGATCAGGTTGTACAAAAATTCAAATCCAGCCAAACTGAACCCTACTAGTGAAATAACTGTTAAATTTATAATACAAGTAAAGATCACAATTTTATAAGTGATCTTTCAATTAGAAACTAGAACCTTGCCTCTCAGCAATACTCACACCATTATTCACATTAATGCTTGTGTACACCATTTTCAGTGGGTACAAATAATCATTAGCTAGAAATAACTGAATCATTGTAATTTCTAACTATTCAATTGTTAATAAGTGTGCATCCAGTTATTAAGACATGAAGCTCGATGCAGCTTCCACCATAATCATTCAGGGCCTGAAGAACACTTAGAGCTGATACTGCAAAGTTGGTTAGTCCTCAAAAGGCATTCATTTCAACATATAGGTTAAAGGAAACAAAATATATCACTAATGGTGAACCATTAGCAGGCATCCACACAAAGTTTGCAAATGGATTTAATTTGAAGGTGAACTCAACTGTTTCTTTTTAAAATTTACACCAGGAAGATAATCAAAGAAACAACCAGCTACCAACAGGTGTGTACCAATTTCAACGTCATCCATGCAGATAAGAGTTGGCTTTGGGAAGATGTGTAAGTCATTCTAGGCATTGATAGAGGCAACCTCCTTCCATATGCTGTCCTTGCCAAGGTGATTCTCTATCTTCAGATAGCAATATTGAATAGAGGGGCAAAATCATTTCATAATCCAGCTGAAAGAAACATTCTAAATAGGTTTCCATGTTCTTCAAGTTCAGAATGCTGAATATAATGACTGAGAACTGCTCCATTGCATCTCCATACCTGATGGATAAATTTTGGGGCAGGATATGCAAGAATATGCCCATTCAGCACATCGTTCCACTACTAAAGCAGAACTCAGTGAGAATAAAAGCTGTCTACAAATTTGAGTGAATGTATTCTCTTGGCCCGATTATTTTCTGAACCCAAAATTGTCACGATTTGCATATGAGTGAGCTCCATTGCTCATTGAGCCGTCTTCAAATTTAATTCTTCTGTAAAAAAGTAAATAAGCTGCTGGTGTCCTTATTTCATCCTCGCTAATTGGAGAGACATGGCTATCATCAAAATTATACCACCTGTTTTCATCTAGAAGCTGCATATAGAAAATGAGAACAATATTTTGTTAAAAATCAAAATATAAGGGTAGCATACAAATCAATAACCACAAACTACAGTCATCCGATGGCTTTTCAAACACCAGAAGCAAAAGGGCCCATTCATGCCAGTTTCTTTTTTCCTTTTTCAAAGACTTTCATTAAGTCATGTGAAACTTCAGTGACAAGATTGACATGGGAGATTATTCACTTTCCTTAATGAATATGACTTTATCTGGTAGGTGCAAATTTAAACAGACCAAAACCAACTTGTCAATTTTAAACAGGAGATTATTCCAAGAAAAAAGTACACAGAAAACACACGATGTGACTATTCAATTTTGAATATTTACCTTAACGTAAGCAGTATAGTGACCACTTCCCATGCTACCATAATGATTACTGACAGCATACAGCTGGTAAAGATGCCTATGCAGGCCATGTCTTCTTGCAACATACTTTGTCAGGTCAAGGTCATGAATAGGAAAGTTTACTAGTGTTTCCAATTTGTTTTTCATTGACCGACTATATGAAAATCTCTTCAAATGAACAACTAGAACTTTAGGTAACCTCCATAAATCTAACTTTTTACTAGCTTGTCGCCGTTCCTTACAGCAGGGGCAATACCTGAATTCAATCCCCCAGATTAAAAAACAATCATGAAAGAATTATGCCATACGCACAAACATATTCATCAAACATGACCATTATTTTGAAAAGCCTGGAAATTAGTTAAATTCTCTCCATGCATAGCTCTTTTTTAGAAGCAACAAAGCTTCAGGGCAAGAAAGAGATTACTAACCACATGTGTTCAGGTGCCAATGGCTCTTCACTTAAAAAAGCCTCCAAACATGCATACAATGAGATAGAATCCAGTCTCGCTTTCTTTGATGCCAGGCCAAGTTTAAATACTTCAGGTAGAATTTCAAGATAACGTGTATCATATCTCTCTAATTCTTTCTCTGTCCAGTCCACAAAGACTTGTATTATTTTACATGTACTTGATATTGAAACTGGTTCATCTTCTGTTATAGCAATCTCTCTAGTTACACTCTTTTCATCTACCAACCACAGCCGAAATGATGAAGTGCACTTCAATACATTACAATGGCCATTATCTTTAATCTGATCAGCATGATTAGAGGAGCTCCCTATAGTAGCATCTAAGGGTTCATTTTTTGGAATCAACAGCTTAGCAACTTCCTTTGTATCCCCTTCCAACTTGCACCCAAATGCCTTTGTTGTCTTAAGATGATCTGATGACATGAAGCTTTTACTCCTCAACATGGGGGAAAGCAAAGTTTGAACAATCGAATGAATATCAGCTCCAGTGCGGATATCATCTTTTAAGCTTGCTAACAATGGTGTTCCATAAGCTTTCCACATCCCATTATAGTTGGTAGAATAAGAATACCTGATTTGAAATCATTATCAACAAACTGTTAAACATATAAAGGTGGTGTCTGACACAATATCACTGAAAGTTGAGACAACTAACATGGTAACTATGAGACATAAAATAAAAAATATTTAATCAATAAACAAATGTCACTTATCTATTTTTCATGAGAAGAATAACGAAACAGGATTGAATTTCTTAACCCTTACCATATAAAATTGAACAATGACTCAAGCATACAATGAAAATGAAGTACCAAAATATGCAGCACCTTTTCATATCTTAATTGGCATGCGATACTTTATTCCAAAACATAAAGAAAGAGCATAGAAATAAAATCAGTCCATCCAAATGTAAAAGCGTGTTTTTTTAATTTTCCCATGAGATAAACCAGTCTGTTCTTTGGACTTCCTACTATATGACACTGTTCATTCTTAAGTTCCAAAGACTAAACACATGTTTCAGGTTTTATTCTCATACTTGGCCAGAACAAGATCATTAATGGATACACATTGCCTACGATTAAAAAGTGGCCAAAGCTTTCTTTGTTGATGCCATGTTAGAAGATATATGAGCTGATAAATAATGTGAAGAAAATTACTCAAGGAACAACTGCTTTGTGCTTGTTCAATGACATATTTATTCTGTATTCAGTAAGCAAGGAGAAGAGGCTACCTATGATAATAGACATGTCCAAGGCCATCAGTGGTAGCAAGTCAAACTTTCATCTTGCAGATATTAGAAAGATTTGGGCTTGGAAGTCAATGGACGCAATGGATTTATTGTTCCATTGCCAAAGCCACATTCAGAATTTCGGTTAACAAATTTCCAGCAGTGCCATTTCTCATAACCAGAAGTTAGGGAAGGGGATCCCTGATAACCCACAAATTTATAATTACAGCTAAGGGACTAGAAAAATCTTTGCAGGCAGCCAAATGGCAATATACACACTTATGAAATGCTTCCGTATAGAAACATACATTTGTGATTCATTGACAACACTCTGATGCTGGCCACATAATTTCAGGGAAGTAATGCCAGTAAATATATGTTTCAGAAACTTCTGAGGAAGCATCAAGTCAGTTATTGAATCAGGGAAAATTAAATTATATCTTTCTAATAAATAACTCAATTCTAAGTTACACGGTTCTTCTGTTTTGGGTAACATGACTATACCAGAAAGAATGGGTCCAGGTTGGGGTACAGGTCCAGACAAACCCAGGCAGGACCCAGCTGTGCCCGAGAGAACCCACAGGAAAACAGAAAAAAAAGCCCAGATTATTTTTAAGAAGAAAAATGCCTCTATTTTCTCATAAAGTAAACCCAAAACATCATTTGAAACCCTAAATGTGGATAAATTATCATACCCTAAGGTTACATTTTCAATATGTTTAATTTTCCTTATATAGGAATCTGCACAGAATGTCCGCCAGTTCTAGTTCTAGTTCAAGTTTAGGCTCAATTTCTGTACCCATTGTTATCCTGAATAACATTTTTAAATTTTTCCTTTATGAAATTTGCATTTTAGGTTTCCATTCAAAATAATTACATGGAGTAGGCAAAGGTACTGAGAATTGTGCCATAGTGCAGAAAAAATGAAGCAAGAAGGTAGAAAAGAAAGGAGAACCCAAGACAACCCCCCTGTTACAAGTTGCTGAAATGACCCCCTGCAGCAAAAAAGATTTAGGACTCTATTATTAATGCAAGTACAATTGCCACTAGCAAGAAATGCAAAGTAGACTTGATTTCAATGCTTTACAAATGTTCAAAATAGGCTATAATGTTGAAAGCAAGACTATAGAATAGTTTCAAGAAAAACTAACAGCACTAATAAGAAGTACACAAAAATATACAAATTCAAAAAAAAGTTGAACAAAAAGGTGCCCACATGTGCCCGAACAAGGCCTCTAAAGGTCCTAAAACAAGAACTAAGCATGCATCCAAATCAGAAAACACCTACATCACTGCAACAAGCACGGAAAAATAGTCCAAATCAAAAAAAAAAATTGCTTAAAAAAGAGCTTGTATGGCTAAGAACAAGGCCTTCAAAGTTTGCTTCTCAAACTACAAAACTTATTGGAGGGGCAAGTGGGGAAATTCCAAATAACCTACTGATTTCAACTAACAAAAAGATGACAGCAAATAATGAAAAACACTATTGACTGACAATTTACTGAGGTCAACAAATGAAAAATGGCGTCAACAGACAATGGCAAGATAATGACATCATCTGCCAAGAAAGTAACATAAGCACTCGAAAAGTGATGTCAGTTGCCAAAAAAGTAAGGTCAACGACTAAAAAAGTCACATCAACAGTAGGTTGTCTGGTAAATGATGTCAACTATATGAAAGATGACATCAGCATGGAATATTCTGGTGTGGTGACAGATTATTCATTCAATTGGCAGAAAATTTCTTTGGCATCCACAGCAGCAGCTAACAGATATTAGACCACTAGTGTTTGTGATGATTTCTAGAGGTAATTGCTAGCGGTTACCACAAAGTTTACTGTAGAGCACTGCAATTAAATTGATTACTGGCAGTTACATAAAAATATTGTTTGCATGTAGTTTCATACAGCAATGACCTGCAAAATAAATTCCTTAGAAGCTACAGTCTCCAAATCTAACAAGTTTTATATGGATTTATAAGTTTTGACACCTTTTGGATGCAATGGTGAGGTTCATTTTGCACCAACATGCCTCAAAATCTATGCTGTCTATGAAATTTGTCACTGAAACCCTACGTGGTAAAATAGCTTCTCCAAACTCTAATTTTGGTGAAATGAATATCAAAAATTTCTCCAGCCTCCTAGACACAATGGAGAAACAATAAATGTTGTCTAGAATCCTAAAAAGTTGCAAACACCCGAGTACAAGAAAGAAGATTTTGATAAACCCCAAATATTAGATTTTTATTGTCAAATCATTTTGATTCTCCAGATCATCCGAAGATGAAAGAGAAGAGCATACTAGGTACGAGGGAAATATACATGCAAGATTAAAAAAAAAAAATCCCCCTCAAATCTCTCAAATCTAGAAACTAAAATATCTATCCTAGCAACCTAGCCTTGATACCATGTTTAAATTTGCAAAACAAATATTAACCTAGTATCTAGTGCAAGGATTCAATACAAAGAAACTATAAATATAGATGATCAAAGATCATAATAGCATTATAGAGTTAGTTCTAAGCATAGTTACACGACTTGCCTAGAGAGTCCCAAAGCAAGTTGGGCAAAATGGGTCTTGGGGACACGAGACCCAAGTACTCAACAAGTCCTAGAGACTCGCCAAGTCTACCAAACTCGCCAGACCCGACAAGCCCCGCAAGGTAGGCTCAACCATGGTTGAGGAAAAAAAACAATTAAAAAAAGATAATAATAAAAATGTAAAGTGTCAATCCGTCATTTTAATTACTTTTAAAAAAAAAACTTACAACCTTTCAATGCTTGTTTGGTTTATGATATGCCCATCTAGGATTTACAAAATAATATGAAAATGGTGTGTGGCATGAAAGTTTGTGTGGTCTTGAAGGTCTTTGTTTGGGCTTGGTGGCAGGGGCTTTGCCCCTCGACCCCACCTTGTATCGCAACAAGGAATGCACAAGGGGCGTTGCCCCCGGACCTTGCGAGGGGCAATACCCCTCAACCCTACTAGGGGTGTTGCCCCTAGACCCCTATGAGGGGCACTGCCCTCAAACCCTCGCAAGGGGCATTTCCCCTAAAACCCCATCAAACTATTAGTCTAACCAAGTAATAGACCAATGAATAATCATAATCATAAAATCTGCAAAATACATATCTCCTATAGCAAATCTCACATCTTCACAATCAAAGCCACAAGCAAGGATTATGGTGTTTCATATATTGGACAGCTCGTTTAGTATACAAGAACTTCCATAGGCAAAGTTGGCATGCTACTATCATTGTACTATTGAATACTCATAGAACAATCCCATCTATTAGTATCCTAGTTAGTATCCTCGCTAAGGTCAAATTGGAGCATAACCATTTATCTTTTCACTTAACCATTCCTTTTTGTTAATGAGCTTGACAACAAAACATGCAATCTCGAAGGCTTCAAGAAAACTTTAATAATAAATCCCTCACTTGAATATACATGCCAGTCATTGAGACACAAGAAAATAACATGGCTACATCATCATCTAGGACCTATCTTAGATGCCAACACATGGCATGCCATGATGTCGGGATGAGTGATGCAAGCTCCTCTAAGCAATAGACTTATATTTTTAGTTTTGATATTTGTTTTGATGCCATGGATTTCATAATCCATGAGATTTGTATACATTTGACACCATTTATAATTTTAAATTTATATATCTATCAATGTTTCCTTCAACTAATAATTAAAATTCATTTTTATACTCATGTGATGATATATACATGTGTATATGGTCAAAGTAGCTTCTATCTGATTAGAATATTGCAGTGTTACCCCAAGTTTCTAGGACGGGGACGGCAAGAGACGGCAGGACAAGTACCCAAGTTTCCGATTTTTCAGGCCAAATTTGGGGACGATCAGGAGATGACTATATAAAATATAGAAAAATTTAAATATATAGGGAAACTTTAAATATTCATATGAAAACATGCATAAAGCATGCATATATACATTATAGAAACTTAGCATACAACATTTGTGTTCAGAATTCATTGTCAATACTCAATATGCATTCAGAATTCAGAATTCATTGTGAATATGCATGTGATATCAAACAATAATATATAAGTTATAAAAGTATAACAAAATGCCCAAAGCCTACATTGCTGCCATATAGATTTTTTTTCAATTACAATATGAAAATCAAAATGAAAAAAAAACATAGTACATTGCTGCCGTCCCCTGGCCGCCCCTGTCCCCAGGACGAGGACGGGGGGGTTTAGACCCGGGGACATGTCCCAAGGTAACACTGATTTATTTTTTAAAGTTTATTTATTAAAGGGTGCATGAAACAAGTTTTGAATCCTTAAAAATCTCTATATTTCATGGTTTTTTCAATTTGCCAAGTTTGGGCACCAAGTCCAAGTCCGGGTCAAAATCAGCTTGTTGAGTCTGAGGTAAATCCGATTCTTGTAACACTGGTATAATGTCCCTTCCTAGAACATTTCTAATTTTTTCCCTAAAACAATATTATAACTTTATCTAAAATGATGAAATTTTATTATAATTTTCAACTTTATAATTTCATAAATAATTCAAAAAATATAACTTATCTTGATTTTTTGCTATAAGTCTCCTTCACAAGTGCTTTCATATCTGCCTGAATCAGTTAATAATTCATGACATAATTCTGAAAATCAATCATATCTTGAATTCCTTGGAAATGCTTTCAAAACTGCTGAATTAGAGGTTTTTGTCCATAACTCAACAGTGGCAATATCAAAGGTTTTTGTAATATCCCTCAAAAGGGATAATAGAAAAACAACAATATATCCAAAAATATGCAATAAAAAATTCTGAAATTTTATTTGCAAATAGAAAACCCATCAACAGACTAAAATCAATGCTCAAAATATTTTTCTGATTTTTCTACGATTTTACAGGAATTTCTGAATATTTCTGAATATGAAAAAGTTACAGAAAATCCACTAAAACTGCCCAGCAATTTCAGAAACAGCTTTCATTATTTTTCTTATTTTTTCTTGAGATGAATGTAACCAGCAATATATAGGTTGATGCCCAAATACCTCAGAAAATGCCTTCAAAACCCTAGCCACCCTTGCCAAAACCCTCAGAAAATCAGCACTAGGTCTATTCCACTTGTCCTTTTTTGTTGCTATCTTCAATGATGCTCAGTAACATGAAGACACCTTGCTGTAGATTATCCAAATCTAAACTTGGTGCTTCAAATCTCACCTCCAAAAATAGCCTCCAAACCTGATAAAGAATTGCAGCTCTGAAAAATGAGGTGCTAGGGTTTCACAAACCAAAGCTCTTCCACTGAAACACACCCTTCTAACTAGGGGGAACCTGTATGTCTCTCTAAAACCAGAAATACTCAAGGGTTTCAGACCTTAAGCCAAGTTGCAGCAGCAATAAACAGAAAACTCACAACATAATGAGCTCTAAAAGACCCCTAGAGAGTCTAATAGTAACTCCCAAAGAGATGAATTAATCTAAGCCCTTGAATCAGCACCTCTTAATCCAAAGTTCCACATTAAAAACCTAAAAATTGATCCAATAAGCTTCTTGAAAACACATGCCCCCTTTTCCTTTTTATCACATGCTTTTTAAAATCACTTAAAGTACATAAAAAGGGAACAACTTAAGTCTTTTGGCTAGGAGTTACTTAAGTTGCCTAAAAAGACTTGCCCACAGCTTAAAATGACTTAAGTTGTTAAATTATAAGATCAGATTGACATGCACAGAAATTAATTCAAAACTTAACACAAGACACAGCAGATACCTTGGGAAAACCCTCCTCTTGAGGGAGAAAAACCCAACCAATAATATCTCTTATATTATTGATTCACTAATGAGAAACTCCTTTACAATAAAGGCTGATAAGTAGGCCTATAACTAGTATCACAAACTGATGTAAGTACAAAACTGATGTAAGTACAGGACTGAGTGATACAAACTGTCTGGATATCTCTGCCTTATGCTCAGATCTCAATTTGCACTTTACACAAACTCGCACTGCTCTTGTGTAGTATTGAAGATGAATATGAATGCTAATGAATTCGATGATGAATGGAGTACAAAATGAAGTTGTATATATACCAAATAAAGGGAGAGACGTGCCTCTTCAAAGAGCATGTCGGCCTTATTAAGAAATAAATCTTTTACTAAACAAGGAGTCGGCCTTCTCAAAATCGCGCCTCATTATTTAATATGAGTCTCTTCATTAAATGCATATTAAATAATGTTTATCAAAGGAAGTGTCACTTCATCAAATCGTATATAATAATTAAATAGACAACGGCTAGCATTTAATTATTATCTCCATGCGATTTGGGCTGGAAGGATTCGCCTGAAGCTGCTACGAACTTCAACAAAGTTCACTTAAGTTGCATTAAAAGACGTGCACACAACTTAAAAATAGAATATAATACAAGCCAAAGACTCCATACTTACCCAATAATGCTCTACGTCCTCTTCCTCTTGGGTAATCCAAGGAAAGGACAGCCAATGTGCTGCTAATCCTCATGATTTGAGTTGGGGACATTACATTTTTGTCCTTAACTTGCCAAGAGTATTCAAGGGTTTTCGACCAAACTTGATAGGAGAAATAAGGGTTTTCGTCCTTAATCTCTTGTGAACTTAGAAGGGTTTTCGTCCTCCCTATTTGCAAGACACTTCCTCAAATTCAAGACCGATTGCTTGATGTATTGATAGATTTATTGTTGTTTGCTTGATTGATTTTCATTGATTGATATTTCTTGATCGATTGATGAGTAAATGCTTGAATGATGATTGATTCTTTTATGCCTTTCTCCTATGAAATGATCTCCCATATATATCTTTATTTAGGAAGAGTCACAACATTCTAACACCACCACTAACTTTTGGTAAATTATGATTTAGTTTTGATTTAAATATATTTATCTTAGCACCTTACCAACTCATCGATGGTATGGGCACTCCCTTTGCATAGACTCCTTAGCGCCTCGCATTAGATTTTGGTGGGGGCATGACGACTAGTTCTAAGAGACATGCAATGCTTAAGAGCCACGGATTTGCAATAAGAAAAATAAAGTAACGAAAAGCTCACAATAGCATTGATCAATATGATGAATGGAAGGATAGAGCTACAATATATAGCCTCAGAGTTTCCAAATCTAATGGAGATGAGCAAAAGGTAGAAATCTAAAAGAACAAAGGATTCCTATCTAAGTTTCCAAATCCAAGAGGATAAGGAAAAGGCAAGATCCCATGAAAAGAGAATATGTGTGAAGTCATTATCCTATCCTACCTAAGTAATAAAAAAAGAAATTGTCTAAGTAAACTTAATAATTAAGTACAATATCACATGTATGATTAAATATATCCAATATGAATAAAATATTATCCCAGCAATTGGTGGAGGGTTATCAAATCCCTAAATGGAAGGATTTTTCTCTTTTCCTAATGCCTTTGATGATAAATCCATAAATTGGAGGAAGGAACCATCAAAAATTGTAAATAGATTGTGACACATTGGTGCTGTTGAATATTTTGTAATTTTCAAGAGAATTGGTCAATGGAGATTTTCTACCTTTCATGATGATGGATTAAATAACTAAGTTCAATTGTAGACCCCCACAAGAGAATTTAATGGTAGCATAGGTCCACTTATTTCACTCTTGTTTTGTTGGCTTATCTTTTAAATATTGTTATATCGGTGTTAGGCCTTAAGTTGGAACAAAGTTTTTCATCTCTTAATTTGAGCCAAGGAGTTTGCAATGGGTAGAAAAATATGCTCTTACCTTAATCTCACTCTCCTTCACTTCAATTACCTGAATTCTAATCCATGTATTTAAATAACATTCTATTTTACTCACCTAAGACTAAGCATACATGTCAACAACTTTTTAGCTTTTCTTGAATCAATTTTTATTCCCCTATGCATTGGGACAGAGATACATCGGAACTCTCATTACTTTTCCTTGCTATAAAGGAAGATTTCTTGTGTCCTTAATACTTACCATATTTCAATATTTGAATTCCAATGCAGAAAGCTTCTGAAGTGATGTTCTGCTTGAATATTCCAATGCAGAAAGCTTCTGAAGTGATGTTCTGCTTGAATATATTTGGATGTATAATAAATTATTGGTATGCTTCTTCTGGCAACTATACATGGCATCTCGAAAGTTAAATTGTATTTATATTGCTCTGATTTCCCTTCAAATGGTGAAGCAAATTGTTATCCTTCTGCAAGCATGTAAGTGTGTCCCCTAATTTTCTTACCTCAAATGTATTCCCCACAGTCACAAGACTTGCCAATTACCCTACAAACTCGGTGAGTCCCAAGTCGAGTAGGCCAAAATGAGGCCTATATACTCATTTTAGAAATTCCGCATTCTCACCTAGACTCGGAATACCAATGAAGAGCTCTACTACCCACTAAAAAAAAGGAAAAGAAAAAAAAACATGCTAAACCCTGAACAACAAAAACCTAAAACTTAAACATCAATATAAGGAAAAAGACATGACTTACAGGCAAAGCAAAAAAGAAAAAAAAGACACAGAAAGCAAAAAGAAGTTTTTGGAAAACACACCCAATACCAAGTAGCATCAAACAGTGATCCAAGGGTGCATTTAGTACAGCCCATAGTACATTTGGAGCAGCGAATCTGAAGAGTTATGTCTTATTTTGAATTTTTCCCTTTCTTTCATTTAGCATTCCATTTCACATTTGCTTTTCCTCTTTCCTTTATGGGACAAGAAATAATAAGAGGGAAAAAAGAAGAGAGTTTATTCTCTTCATTTTCCCTTCCTACCCTCCACTCTCTCTCACAAAGATGCATCCCCTACATAAATATGATGTTTTACAAAAAGGGACAAAGCATCCCCCATTGCCCCTTAGGGGGTCATCCACAAGACAGCTTTATAGCACAAGGGATGTCCTTAGAGAGGTTCCCCTTTGGTAGGCATGTCCAGGATGGCCAAGGAGCATGCAGATGTCCCTCAACCATTCTGGAGATGGAAGGTTATCCCCACACCCCTTTTAAAAACACCTATTTTTACAAAACTTTAAAATTTTAAGAACACCAAAAATCCTAAATACAATCTGAAAGTGGGGCCCACCAAGTCCTATCACCCTTAAAAAGCTATAAAAAAGCTTGCTCAGCCTAAAAAAACTATAAGAAAGCTTGCCCACCCTCATTTTAAATCACCAATAATGCAGAGGAGGCCTCATTGATCCAATATGAGTGGACCAAATCTGCCAAACTCAAAGGCTACATGAGCTCAACAAAGTTAAATAGGGAGACTTTGCTACAAGGCAAAACAATAGCATGGTGGAGGTTAAACGGGCCCCCATCACCAATAAACACACTAGCCATTTGCCTCTTATTGTAGGTTTGCAATTCCTCTTCTACTAAGAGGAACTAGTCTACATACAACTTCATCCACTCTAACAAGAGGAACAAGCTTACATTTAGGAGAGCAGAGAATCTTGTGGTTGTATATAGTGCCTTGCATCTTATATATCACAAGACTATTGGTATAAGGAGATTTTAACAACACAGTGGTATGTAGACCCGAAGGAGCCAACATAGATGATGATGATCAAGTTGCATATACAAGGTTAGTGAGTGACCAATTACAAGGGCTAAATGAGTCTAGCAACTTCTAACAATGAGCATGCCACAACATTTGCATCGAACAATGAATTTGATTAGATAGTAAGTTGACTTTTGGACAGGGAGAAGAATAGAGGAATTTCTCAATATGAAAAGTTGTCGAGGTAAATTCGTGGCAATTGGCTAAAACCACCTCTGCCAACTTGATGGAATACTTGCAGCTCTGAATATTTTATTGTTAATAAAGCAAGGTGCAGGTTATGTATCCTAGTCATCTTGCTATATAACTAGTCAGCACCTCGGTTGGTTAGCCAATTGTTTGGTGGATGGAGATGTACCAATACAAAGTCTTGAAATCATTTTGATATCAATATATTGTTTTTTTTTATTATTGTCATTTACTTGTAAACCTAGCATCTACTTTTGTAATAAGGGAGAGTTAAAAAACAGAAAAAGGTTTCATGCTAATTGGAGTGCCAAGATAATAATGCTCAACATTATCACTTGAAAGTGTAATGAGTCAAAATAATATTAGTGACCCAATATTTATATTAGTAACATCAAAAATTAGCAGTCAACATCTTATGTTAGTAAGCAATGAAAGTTTGGTAGGTGATTGACTTATAGCTATATAAAGATAACATGTTTATAGCATGCAGTGAGAACATGAACTCACATGAATTTTAACATAAATTTGGCAAATGAAGAGACTCAAACATTTTGTCTTCAGAACTAATCTCAATCCCTCTGAAAAGTCATACAAGTCTCTGCAGACAAGATGTTTTTATCTGTAATCGAGAAAAACATCTATACACAATAATTTAGTGGCACATACTTATCTATGATGAGTTATAACTTAAGGTAAAGGTAAGGCAATATAGTTTTTTAAGTCACTGGGAAGGAAAACACAAATCAGGGGGATTTGCCCCTCCTTATTCAAGCATTCCAAAACAGGATGGTCACCATTTACCTTACATTGTTTTGAGTTATGCAAGTCTTTTCCCCCTCTAGAGTCAAACATGTGACCTCCTTTATGGAGTACGCATACCTTTACCATTAAGCATATGATTTAAGGAATAATTATACAATATGTCATGTACTTGTGAGTTTCGCAATCAGCAAATTGTATCCACCATATTTTCAACTATATGCAACAGTTGAGTAGATACATTCAGAGAGATCCATGAAGATCTTTACCACAAGTCTATTTAAAGCCCACTAACATTAGTGAGAATATAAATGAAGAAAACCCTACTTTCTACATATTATGCTGTGTTCATTGATGCACAAGATTATTGTCCTAATTTTCTTTTAGATAGTCTTGAATTTTCCTATTCCTATTTATAAGTTTTTTGTTTCAAATTCAATCTTTATTGTAAAAAGCTACAACACTTGCACCTTAAAGAAAAACCATTGTCATTATTATGCAATACGTAAATCAACTATGAAAAACAAAATCCCATTTTCAAAACAAATAAAAGATAAACAGAATTGTTTTGGATCTATTATTTGCCTTGCTCAACTAAATGATATCATTCCAAAACATAGCCACTAGGTACTTCTAAACCACATTCAATGCAACACCTTTGCTGGAAACAGTCTCCAATATTATACTGAACATGTTTATTATTTGCAAAAGAAATATATAACAGCTCATCTGCCCATTCTACTATATATATACAATGTTCGATTAGCACCAATTATACCAATCTACGACATCAAAAAGGATTCAGACTAAGAAGAAATAAGGCATGGGAGCATCAGTGAATGTTTTAGGTTTGACAATTGTGGATAGCATATAACTTAAACACCTTTCAGGACAAATAGAAACACGCATGCATGAAATCAAAATCCAGTGGAAATAACTGCCAAAATAGCTTACTCTTCCTTACGCCGATGCATCAATTGCAGCAAGAGTGTTTTATCTGAGAACTTAGGAACCCTGTAAGCCGCAAGGTGGTCATCATCCCTAATACTAGATAACAAATCAACTGAATCCTCCAAATATCGAAATATCCGATGATTATAGATCTGTGAATGTCACCAAAGTTTAGTTTTTTTTAGTTATAATGAAACCAAAAATATCTTAAGAATGAAATTTAAGCAATTACTGCAGAAACAGCATCTATGAGATAAAGCAATAAATCAGCTTCCACAAACCTCTGCAAGCAAAAGCCTTTCTCCATTATGTAAGGAGCATGCAGTGTTTAATGCATGTACAAGATCCTTACACTTGCCATGCTTAGGTACCGTAACTGTATAGGGTGTAGGAAGTGCACTGCCGTCACTGCTAAATACTGTAATTGTCATTGTCCGAGTTGTGGCAGAGGGAAGAGGCAATGATAGATACATAAATGGATCAAATGTTACAGAGATTTTGTTGCACACTGGGCATACCAAAGTTGACTTGTATTGGCCCTGCAAGAACATAAACCAATTTTTTTAACTCAAATTCTCAATCAAGTTTTCAAACCAATGCTTTAAATGAAAAACCTAAGGTTTAAAGGCAAAGGCAGCAGGTTTATTGAAAAACCTAGAGAAAATCGGTAGATTACTCAACTCCTGTGCTTATCAAAAACCCACATGTTACTCGTGGATTATTAAATAAGCCCACCACTATTTCCCAAAGAAATAGCTAATTCAAACCAACATGGCCCCGGCTCCAGGCCATAGTCAACCACAGGTTTTTCCCATGTAATGTTATTATGGGTTACACAATGCTATGGATAGCTCTCTTTGTCGTGGCAACCAAAGGTATGTCAGTTGGGAACAAGTGACAACCATCTATATGTTGCTATCTTTTCTAAAATAACTCAAAAAGAAAAAAGCATATGTACATTACTTGAACATTTAATCATTCCATTACCATCATAAGTGTTTTATTCATCATATCTAAATGAGACGTGAAATGTACCAATATTTCCATCTTCGGGAGGCACCAATTTGAGAAGCAAATTCCATCTGTTAACAATTTGGAGTGTTTACTTTTTATTTTCAAAACATTTACAATGGAGCTACTTTTGATCTTGAAGCATTAAGAATTGGGTATATTTATTACAGCTCAAGGTCTTTTACATGATAATCTGTAAGACAAACATTGAAATTAATTCATTGGACACCTGAAAAAAACATAAGCCAAAATATAGTGCACGTTGGACTCTTAAGGGCTTTCGAAACAGATAAATTAAACCAAAATGAGAAATGTACTAATAATAGACATCTCTTGAGAGATTTCTGGAGCTATATAACATGCCAATAATTGGTACATTGATTTAAAAATAGTATTAATTACAAGTTGGCCCTGGAAATTCTGATTTCTCACTGATCTGCCAAAACCACCATTATGACATCAAACTTGTACTTTCGTTTTGAGCATTTATCGCCTTAGTCACAAAGTTCATGTTTGTGTTTGATTTCAAAGAAGATAAAATTCAAACATGTTTGACAAATAATATAAATCTGCACTTTTTTTTTAATTAATATAATTATAGCTATGTTACCGATTCGTTTTTGGGTTCGGGTATGGGTACAAGAATCCAGTACGGGATTCCGTCAAAAAAAAATTTGGGGTTGGGAACATTTTGGGTACATTAATACAAAAACATATAAAAATCAGAAATATATACATATTTGCAGTAGTAATTAAGTTCAAAATACACCACCATATTAATAGTCAAATAACATAGCAAAAATACAGACTATATATATAAACTTGTAAAATTTGAGTGTCCCTATGCGTATATATATGTGTGAGTGTGTGAGTGTGTGAGTTTGTAACTGTGTGTGTGCATGGGGGAGGTGTATGTATTTATATATATAAATTTTTACACACACACACACTGCCACCACAAAAATTGGCTCACTGGACTGCTGTCCTCTGCCATTGCGATCTCCAAAATGTCATGGAACATAGGTCATCATTTTTGACTCAGATGATGAATTAATAATAAATCAGGAAAAAGTATATCATTAAACAGCTAAATTACATCAGCCAAGTTTGAGAATTCATCCTTAACCTGGAGGTTTTTACAGAGTGAGGTAACTATATCAATTCTGATAATTGAACACATCTAAGTGGGCTATAAAGACCTCCGACAAAGGTCATAAGGTTACCAAAAATTACTGACAAGGAAATTCTCAAGATAGATGTTAAAAAACTAGAATACTATGCAGATTGCTACAAATTCTATGGCTACTGAAGAACAGATAAAAAGCAGTATTAGGAACAATCTTTCTACAACTGCTAACAATCTTTCGTACCCATAGGGTGGGTTCCGTACCCTACCCGTATCCACAGTCATAAACTCATATCCTGCCCGAATTTGAATCGAATCCGTATTGAATCTCGAATCGTATCCGAGACCTTTTCTGGGTGAATCGGTAACTTAGAATTTTATAGCTTAAAATTACAAATTACAAAATATTAAATATTAAAATTTAAATATAATCTATGTTACACAGGGATGCGTCCCCTGCCCTAAAACCCCCTGTCGTCCCGAGGACAGGGGCATGCAAAGGGGACGTCCCCCTGCCGTCCCCGAAAATGCAAAATCCATCGAAAACGCCAGGAAACGTTTCCTTCACTTTGGGGACGTTTCCCCATCCCCGATATGGATTGGGGACGTTTCCCCGTCCCCGATACGGATTGGGGACAGATTGGGGATGTCTCCCTGTATCGGGGACGGCTAGCCATCCCCCACAAGCTACAAGTCAAAATATATTAAAAAACAATTAAAAAATGATTTTTTAAAGGTTTAGTTCCTTCGCGCAGGGCCCACCAACTGTTTAATGTTTTAATTGTTTGGGCTAAAGTCTGAAAAAGACTAAATATTAAATCTTTTAGTTCCACTCTTGCAAGAGGATGATACTGACTCAGATAGTTCTAAGTCTTTAGATATTCATAGCCCAAATGAGGCTTAATTTCATAGACTGATGTATTTAATATTTTGATTTTCATGTTTGAACTTTGAAACTTTTGGATACATGTTTGAGACATTTGGATATTTCATATTGATAGACCATAGTTTTATTGATGTTTGATACTGTTGTGATAAATTTTATAATGCTTTAATGACATTTCTTATGCTATTATAGTACTACTCTCACAATTTACTTACATATTGATATTGTTGTTATCAATTATTAATTTATTGACATATCTATCTCTCTTTCCCTCTCTCTCTAATATATTAATAAATTTTGAAAAAATCATATATATATATATATATATATTTTGTATGTCGCCGTCCCCTGCCGTCCCCTAAAAATTGCCCCTTAGGAAATGTCTTGGAAACGCGTCCCCTGCCGTCCCCCCGTCCCCGTCCCCAATAGGCCATCGAACATAGAATATAATTATATTAAATACAATAATATCAATTTTAAATATATTGTAAATTTCATTTCATGAAATACATGGCTCATAGTAGAAAATATTTAAATTCTGATAATAATATGTGTTCTTAACTTTTACTTTTGTTTTAGTTTTAAAATTATAAACATATATTAATGTTTAAAATTTTGATAAAAGTTTATGGAAGAGGGACAGGTATAAATTTCATTTCATGAAACTTGGATCATAGTACAAAAGATTTACTCAAATACCAACAAACGAAAAGCAGAGTCAAGCATTGCAGGTTCAATAAACCTGATGTACATTCAAAATAGCAGCCCTCCACTCAAACCCAAGCCTTCCATTGATTTCTACAACTCAAGGAATGAATGCACTGAGGTATATGCATCATTAAACTTAATTACCACTAGACTGCCCAATGGTATGTCTACAGTTTTTGGAGCTAGTATTACATTCTTTGACTCCACCAATCCAGGAATGGTCATGCAGTATTGTAAAGGCACATCCTTCTCTATAAATCCTTCTTCTAGAGTAAATTCCTCAGTGCTAGAGGGTTCTCCAACAACTACTTTAAATGTTTCTGTTTTTGGAGCTCCAAATAGTGCATAGCAGCAGGATCTGAAACTGAAAAATTAGGTTTTCTAGTAGTTACATGACCACTCACTTTTTCTGTACAAGTAGGCACGAGTACTCAGCAATGGTCTCCATGGTGCTGCTGGAGGAGGTGGTTAAAATATAGACCTTGAACACAGTTGAACTTGATTCGTTGTATAATCCATAGTGCCATCTTTGATGCTTTTCAGAGACTTTCCTCCTGATCAGCTATTGCCTAGGCTCTTGCCGGGCTTGTATTGCACCACAATCTAGTAGCATGGCCAAAAAAGTTACTAGGTAGGGTCATAGTAAATAGGTTTGAATAAATATTTTATTCAAGCCTATATTAGTTATATTGTTGTGAGGTTGCAACAAACCCCAAATAGAACACACTTGGCATTAGGTTGGGTTGAGTGATTTGTTATGACAGCTTCATAGTCGGAATTGCTAAGAGATTATTAGGAAATTGACAATTGTTCATGTAGAATAGAATAGGAGTTTGCTGAGAAAGAATAGGATTATCAACAAACATTGTATTGTATAAATATTCCACTATGTTTCAATATTATATTGATCTTGATACATATTTGCATTGCAAAATCCTTTGTTTTGGTAGCAAAGCAGGTGAGAGATTGAAGAGGGGTTATCCTGAGATGGAAGGTTGTATGGGATTTTCACTATGTTATTGCCCCATGAATTGAAATCTTCTTATGTTAATTTTGTATCAAGTTTAGTGAGTTTCCATCAATTAGTTTTCTGCTTGCTGTGATGAGCTTAGAATAGTTTTATCTTCTGTGTAATTAGAGACTAGAGGAGAATAGAGTATTATCAAGATCTTGTTACTTGTAATGTCCCTACTAGGAGTTAGCCTAGATCTATCCCAAAATGTTAACTTCCTAAGCAATGTGTCCTAGGGGGTACTTTGAATTGGTTAGTCCCTGCAAGTAAGTTAGAAATTCATCACTGACATAGCCTAGCAATTAGTACTCAACATTGAACATTAGAATTAAACATGAGTAACTCTATTTAAATAATATCTTTAATTTTAGCAACTTCATAATGAACTAACTAGTCCCATTTTGTGTTTGCTCAATTATGGATCATATGAAAGGAGGATGATGATAGGATGTCTCGGTGTCTCCCCTTCGTATGACTTGGTGAGACTCTTAATCTCCTTGTCATCATCCTTGTATCATCCCCCATAAATGGCCTTTCTCCCTTGTTACACCATGGTAGGGAAGTAAGATTACAATGGTTAATCCCGTAGCCGAACTAGACCCAAAGGCAATACCCTTTGATCCCAAAGGCAGAACCCCTTTGGCCCATGAGGGCTCATTACATCCCCCACCCGGGTGGCATATCCAGTAGAGATCAATCCTAGACCCAACCTTTGATCCCAAAGGCAAAACCCCCCCTAGCCCACAGGGGCTCATTATGTCCCCCACCTGAGTGGCGTATCTAGGAGACTCCATTGCTGAATTCCCCTTTGTAATCCCTCTTCCCGACCATGGTGGAACATGGACATCATAATACAAACAATCTACTAACTACAAAAATACATATGAACAAATATACAAATATATAAATTTTTGAACCTATCATAAGTAGAAATAAATAAGCACACTTATTGATTCTACTCTATAGATTTTTGAATATATCAATGTACCCTGAGGACACGTCCCCCCATAAATCCTGAGCGTTCCCGGAACGGGGACGTCCACGGGATGCGTTCCCAAGTCCCCAACGGCACCACCAATTTTGCCACTCGCCCTTGGGGACACGGGGACATCCTGACATTCCCGGGACGCTGAGGGGGACGCTAGTGCATCCCTCGAGCATCCTGAGGACGCCCAAGCGTCCCCCACGGCAGCAACTTCAAGCACATGTTTTAAAAAAAAAAATAACACATTTTTTATTATTTCTTTGGTTCTATTCGAACCCTAAGGGTATGTGGGGCCCATCTATGGTCTTCAATGCCTTCAAAAGGCCCTCCAAGCTTCATTTGTATTCACATTTTCATTTCTAATTGTTTGCTACAGCAAGAAGAAGAGTGAAGAGTTGAGAAAAGAGTGATTGGAGGAGTGAAAAGAGTGATTGCAAGTGAAAGAGTGACAATTTGGCATTTGCAATTTTGCTATTTTAATTCTTAATAGTCTTATCCATCTTTTCATAACTAGCATTTTAAGTACCATATGTATAGTATATAGTATATACACCCCCGTCACCATCCCCCTGCCGTCCCCAAATTGAGGCCCCTTTGTCCCCCTGTCCCGGAAACCCGGCCCCCCATTCCGGCATCCCCCGTCCCCAATGATGGTGTAACTATGGAATATATTATAATGGAGACAAATAGTAGTAAACACATCTATTTATCCTACTCTATAAATTCAGTACATATTATAATTGGAAACAAGTAATAATAAATACATCTATGGATCCTACTCTATAAATTCTGAACATATTATAATTGTAAACAAACAATAATAAGCATGCCTATCCTCTAACCTACTTTATGCCTTTAGCAGATCACAACTCATAATATCAGAATATTCACCCGAAGGTATGCAGCCTGTGTTTTATTCCTTGTATTCCTGTCCTCTATCCATCCATACCCATTGCTTGAGAACATTCCTCCTTTAATATCCCCCACTAGATCAAATGGCACGTCTCTTTCTTCAAGGGGAATGTTTCTTTATATTAATCGCATGTCTTTTTATCCATATTAATCACTTGCTTCTCCCAATTAATCGATGCACATTCAATTATGATAAAATAGGTATAATCGCTGTTTCATACTTGTTCTGTCAAGGAGGGTTGACCGATTCCTTTGAATGCATCACTTCCCTCTCATAATCGCTGCTAAGGATTAGTTAATTGCTGTATCCTTTTTAAACTATCTGCTGTGTTTAGAGGCCGCTTAGGAATATGTTTATTTTATTCTTACATTTGTTATTTGTTTATTATTATATTTTATATTTTATATTTTATATTTGTTTATTTAGTATAGGACATAGTTTATTATTATGATATTTATGTCATATCTTGTCATTGTGATATATCATATTTACGATATGTATTACCATTATGATATTATGTTATAATTATAATACTACCTATGATAATCACGATTATAATAATAATAGTTAAATGGTAATTATAATCTTATCTTGATAATTATAACTATAATGAAATTGCTAATATTTATATTTATATTTGTAATATGTATTTGGTTATTTATTTTATTTATTTATTTGCATTTTGATGCTTTATCTTAGTGCTAAAATCTTGGGGACATGACATTACTGAAAAGAGGTGCCTGAGTGAAGAGGAAGAATATTTAATGCTGAAAATATTTCAAATCTGTTGTTTACACAGAAAAGTTTTTTAAATTTGTACAAGATTTTCTAGAGAAAGGAAGGCACTCAAAACAGAAAAAATGTTTTGTTGTAACAGAAGTCAAGGCGCCATACAGAGATCACAAATCATTAAAGAAGAGAGTTGCCAAAGGCATTTAAAGGCCCAATGTTGGAGAGAAGCATCCATACAGTGGTGAGAAGAAGTGCTTTCAAGAAAGTTCTATTATGCTTTTCTTATTGCTAAAGATTAATTTGCTAAGACAGATTCAGAAGAAGATTTATGGGCATACAGAGATCACAAATCATTAAAGAAGAGAGTTGCCAAAGGCATTTGAAGGCCCAATGTTGGAGAGAAGCGTCCATACAGTGGTGAGAAGAAGTGCTTTTATGAAAGTTTTATTATGCTTTCTTATTGCTAAAGATTAATTTGCTCAGACAGATTCAGAAGAAGATTTATGGGCATGAGAAGCAAGACAAGTATTATGCAAGTAATTGGTTAAATATTAGATGTTATTAACAAGAGCGATGTGCTCAATAAATAGTTTACAAAATTTACAAAAAACGGGAAGTTTCTAAAAAGAAACTCCAGATAAGATCAGAGACAATCTTATCACTAATTTACAATATTAAGCATTAATAAATAATAAATATTATTTTAATACCCTCCCTTAATGCTCAATCTATCAACTACACCAAGATGCCCCCTGAACTTGACAAATTTCTCTGGACTGAGCGACTTGGTGAGAATGTCTGTTGTCTACTCCTCTGTCGGAACATACAACAACTGAACTGATCCGTCTTCAACCAGCTTCCGAATGAAATGACAATGAGTTTCCACATGCTTGGTTCGTTCACGGAAGACCGGATTCTTGGCAAGTTTGAGAACCCCCTAATTATCACAGAACAAGGGAGTCAGATCTGCTTGAGATATTTGCATATCCGTAAGCATCTGGCGAAGCCAAACTGCCTCACATGTTGCTTTTACTGCTCCCCAATACTCTGCTTCTGTCGAGAGCCACTGCCTGCTGCTTCTTACTAGTCCATGTGACTACACCGGATCCCAAACTGAACACATACCCAGATGTTGATTTCCTATCATCAACTGATCCTGCCCAATCTGAGTCTATGAAACCACTGAGTCGAGGATCGTGACTCTGAGTGTACAAGAGTCCAAAATCAGAAGTGCCCTTCGCATAACGCAGCACACGCTTCGCTGCTACCCAATGATCAGCCTTGGGGGTTGTCATGAAGCGTGATATGTAGCTAACTACAAAACTGAGGTCAGGTCTAGTGGCATTGATATAGATGAGGCTGCCCACTAGTTGCCTGAACAATGATTCATCTACCACAGGTGAGTCGGACTTTTTTCCATGGGTGTGGAGGCAGGTTTGCAATCTTGCATTTGGAACTTATCCAAAAGACTTCGAGCATACTTGGACTGGGAGATGAAAATACTGCTCTCAATCTGCCAAACCTCAACACCTAAACAATAAAGCAAGAGGCCCAAGTCTGTCATGTCAAAAGTTTTGCACAAATCCTATTTAATCTCAGCGATCAAATGTACCGAACTGCCAGTAATGATCAAGTCATCCACATAGACAACAACAATCAGGATCTTGTTACTAGTATTTTTGACATACAGATTAGAGTCAAATGGACTCCTCTGAAAGCCATGATCTGTGAGGTACTTGTCAATCTTTATGTACCAAGCCTGAGGAGCCTATTTCAAGCCATAGATTGCTTTGACCAATCTGCACACCTTTTGTTCTTGACCAGCAACTTTGAAACTTGGAGGCTACGTCATGTAGACTTCTTCCTTCAACTCACTGTTGAGGAAAGCACTCATCACATCCATCTAATGGACCTTCCAACCAAATTAGGCTGCTAAGGCAAGGACGAGCCATATGGTGCTCATTTTGGCTATAGGAGCAAAAGTCTCTTCGTAGTCAATGCCTTCTTTCTGTGAGAACCCTCATGCGACTAGACGAGCTTTGTACTTGTCAAGGGTTCCGCCAGCTTTGTATTTCACCTTATACACCCATTTGCAGCTAATGGGATTCTTCCCTAGAGGAAGATCAGAAAGAACCCAAGTGTGATTCTTCTGAAGACTCTGGTATTCAGATTCCATCGCCTTTTCCCACTCAGGAATTCCTTTAGCCTCTGAATATGTCTGAGGCTCATAGACACTGTGAATGTTGGCCATAAGAGCAAAATTAATTGTAGGCTGTTGTTTGCTCTTGTTTATGGATGATCTACCCTCAACGAGCTCATCCTGCCGAAGATCACTAGTAGTCTTAAGCCACCATTTCGGCCGGAGAGTAGAACTGCCAACATCGGATGTAATAGGAGCTGGAACTGGTTGTGGATCAGAAGCATCATCAAAGACTAAGTCTTCGTCATCCCTCCCATCAGGTGAACCTAACGGAAGTCGAACACCCAAATCAGAAGCCTTGAAGGGTTGATCCTTTTGAATCCTGAACAGGTGAGGAAAGATGAAACGGTCCTCATTCTTCATCAAAGACAACATCCCGACTGAAGATGAGACGATCAGTGTCAACATCAATCAGTCAGTAAGCCTTGTGGTTGTCACTATACCCTGTGAACATCAATTTTTGTATCTTGGAATCCAACTTAGAGCGCTTGGCATCTGGAATCCAAACATAAGCTAAAGAGCCGAAGACTTTCAAATGACTGATCCTAGGTTTGCGACCAGTCCAAGCTTCCTTAGGAGTCTTCCCCTTAATGGCATCAGTAGGTGACCGATTAAGGAGATAGACAGCAGTATAAACTGCTTCTGCCCAAAACTTAGTAGGAACACTCCTGCGTTGCAACATGGAGTGAGCCATCTCAACAATCGTACGATTGTGCCACTCTACAACACTGTTTTGTTGAGTGTAGGGTGTGGTTAACTGGCGTTTAATTCCATGTGTATCACAGAAGTTGGAGACTACACTAGAACAGAATTTCCCCCCATTATCTGACCTAAGAGTTATTATGCAAGAACCGGACTCTTTCTCTACCAAGGCCTTAAACTTCTGAAATTCATTAAACACTTTTGATTTTTGCTTAAGAAAGTACACCCACATTTTCCTATTGAAATCGTCAACAAAAAGTAGAAAATACTTGCAACCAGTTACAGAAGGAGTAGACATAGGCCCACAAATATCAGCATGAACTAATTGTGGTACCTTAGAAGCTCGCCAAGAGTCTCCATCTATGAACAGTGTTTGATGTTGCTTCCCGGCTTGACAAGCACCACAAACGCCCTAATGCTAAGTCTGAATGTCAAGTAGACTAGCTACAAGTCCCTCCCGAGCAAGCTGAGAGAGATAGTGAACATTTAAGTGCCCATACCGCTGATTCCAATGACTGGTGACAGCAAAGTTTTTGGCTGCCATGGCTAACTTCGGAGAATCACCTGTGTCCACAAGCCTGTAGAGGCCATGATCCTCAATACCAACGGCCACCATTGTGCAAGTCTCCCGATCTACAATAGAACATTTGTGCAAGCTGAAAACCACATCCATCTGAGGAGAATGTCGCATGATCTGACTGACAGAGAGAAGGTTGAGCTCCATATTAGGTACATAATATACATTGAGCAATATGAGATTCCTCCCACCAGACTGAACCTAAACAGTGCCAGTACCGACAATTGTGTATTCTTCTCCTCCTCCAAAAATAACTGAGTCAGTGCATGGAGAGAAGTCTGTGAACCAGTCACGCCGATGAGTGAAATGACGCGAGGCACCGGAATCAATGTACCAAGCAGAGGATTTGACATGGTCTGTAGGCCTTTTTTCCATGAATGCATAAAAGGAAGATTCCTTCTGCTTGGAGTGCTCGGCGACATTTGCTTTCTGTTAAGACCCTCCCTGCTTCTTTTGTTCAAAAGCCAAACGTGCACGACAATCCTTCTTTATGTGTCCATACTTGCGGCAATAGTTGCACTATATATTCTTCTTCTTAGGGCTGGTTGGGGTTTGACTTGAGCCTTTCTGCTGCAAAGGCTGACCTTTCCCTTTGTGCTTGGGCTAGGTTTTAGCTGCAAAGGCTTGTTCCATAGAGGATGAGGATGCACTGCTACCAAATTGTTGTTTCCAGCGATCCTGTTGTAAGAGGATAGTGCAAAGTTCTGGAAACTTCAAGTCAACATTAGCAAATGTAATGTTGAGAGTCTCTATGAAATGTTCATAGGACTTAGGTAGGCTCTTCAAAGTGATCACGACCATGTCTTCCTCCTCCATTTTCCGACCAATTGCCTCCAATTGATCTTTGATCTCCTTGATTTTGTTCAAGTGAGCTTGTAGAGTTTTCTTCTCATCCATCATGATAGAAAATAGCATATTCTTCAAGAAAAACGCACGGCTTTTGTCAAAAGTTTCATACAAACCCTTCAAGTGATCCCAAATCTCCTTAGCTGATTTTCCAGGCGAAATCTGAGGGAGTTGATCATTTGTGACTGAAAGCTTAATAAGCATCACCGCTTCACGATTTTGCTCATGAAACTTCTCTTGATCCTTACCCACCGTTGTGGGACGAGTAGCATTGCCGAGGATTATCTAATCAAGGCAGCAATATTCAAAGATGGTCATCATCCACTGCTTCCAAGTGTTATAATTTTTATCTAAGTTATCGGATTCGTACCCACAGGCCTCGAACCCGGTTTGGGTGCGAACCCGGTACGGGTTCGCCTGTGGGTACGCGCTGGGTACGCACAAGGTGCGTGCCCAGCGAGTACCTTGCCCATAGGTACGCGGACTTGGGGGTACCAGCCGCGTACCCAGGCGAACCCTTGAGAACCCACGGCCCAACACTT
Organism: Sequoia sempervirens; assembly: GCA_007258455.2. NCBI lineage: Eukaryota > Viridiplantae > Streptophyta > Pinopsida > Cupressales > Cupressaceae > Sequoia > Sequoia sempervirens. The sequence continues at coordinate 45,700 of VDFB02061896.1, read as the reverse complement.
AAAAAGTGGGCCCAAAAGTGAAAAAAAAAACAATTTTTTAATTTCTATTTTGCCTCTTAACCCTAAAACGACCCAATATGAGGCCTTTCAACACTAAAACATTTCATTTTTACCTCTCATTTTGCTCTCTCCATATTTTTTGTCCATCTTAGCATTTTGAAGGGAGGTGATTGCATTTGAAGGAGATCGATTGTGGAGTGGCAAATAGCTTCTACAAAGGAGATTTAAGTGTTCAAGGTATGCATTTAAACCCTATTCTTCAATCTTTTGATGAATTTTTTTAAGTTTCTTAGTTTTTGATGAATTTTTTCAAGTTTGTGAAGAAGTTTTTCAAATATTTTTTTTTTTTTCATTTTTTTTATAGATTGCAACAATGGCCAGTAGTCAAAGTTCAGTGGGTGGGGATGGAAGCCAAAAGTTCAAAATTGATAAAGGATCTCCTTTATGGAGACATACCACACGAATTTCACAAATTCCTGGAGGTGGGGGGTTTGTTTGGAAGTGTAATTTTTGCAATGTACAATATAATAGCTCCTACTACCGAGTGAAACTTCATTTTATGGGCCCTGGTGGTAAAGGGATTAATATGTGTGTGGGCCCAGATAAGAAGGGGTTTTCTGCTGTACAAATAGCAGCATTTATAAAAGAACAAGAAGATGCTGACAATTCGGTTGCAAGAGGAAAACAAACTAGTTATAGTTCCGGAAAGAAAAAAACAACATTACCCACTCATCAAATAGTTAGGCCCTCTAGACATCCCTTCTTGTCTATACCCTCTACGGAAGAAGAAGATGAAGAACCAGAAACCACCACCCGCAAGAGAGGTCCATTAGAGAAGGCATTTAAAATGGAGGCAAGAGATATTGCTGAAGAAAAAATTGCACGTTGCCTCTATGCCAATGGTCTTCCATTCAACTTGGTGAGATCACCATATTGGAAGGACATGGTGTCAGCAATAAATAGTGCACCTCCTGATTTCACAAGTCCTGGGTATGAAAAGGTGCGTACCACCTTATTGCAAAAAGAGAAGAAATATGTAGAGGCCCAACTAAAACCAATTAGAGATTCTTGGGTTGAAACAGGTGTATCTATTGTTTCCGATGGATGGAAAGATTGCAAAAACCGTCCATTGATTAATGTTATTGCAGTGTCCCCCAAGGGGGCAATGTTTTTGAGGGCGGTTGACTGTGAAGATGCAGTGTTCATTTCCAGGATTCTCATTGACTCCATAGAGATGGTGGGTAGTGAAAATGTTGTCCAAGTATTACGGACAATGCAAAAGTTTGCAGGGCTGCAGGTGCTTTGGTAGAGGCCAGATATGAGCACATCTTTTGGACACCGTGCACTGTACACTCCCTCAATTTGGTGATGCAAGCAATTGGCACCCAAATAGAGTGGGTGAAAGAAATATACCAGGAGTCTGAGGAGATCCAGATGTTTGTGACAAACCACCATATGTCACAAGCAATTTTCAGAACTTTTTCAACATTGGAATTGTTTAAGGTAAATTTTAAAATTTAATTTATTTAGTTTCATTTATCATTTATGTCATGTTTACATAATTGAATAAAATAATTTTTTGCATTATTTACATATTTTAAATGTGTTATTAACTTACTATTAACATGTTCTTAGGTTGCCGAGACCCGGTTTGCATCTCACACAATTGTTCTGAGACGACTTGTGAAGTTGAAAGATGCATTGAGTCAAATGGTTATTAGCAACCAATGGGGTATATGGAAGCAATCAAATTCAGAGAGGGCCCAAAAAGTCAAGGCAATGATCTTGAATGACGATTGGTGGGATCGTGTGAATTATGTATTGGAATTCACCGAACCTATCATGTCTATGCTTCGGTTTGCTGATACAAATGAACCATGCTTGGGGGATGTCTATGATAGCATGGACACAATGTTGGAAAAAATAAAAATAGAAATACAAAAAAAAGAGAATGATCCTGAAGACACCTTGTACAAAAGGGTGGAAGCAATTGTTCTTCATCATTGGAACAAGATGACAACTCCATTGCACCTCCTTGCATATGCCCTATCTCCGAGGTACTATACCACTGAAGTACTTTCTATCCCAAGGAGAATACCGCCATATAGAGATTCTGAAGTTGCTAATGGGTAGAAGACGGCATTTAGTAGAATGTTCAGTGATCCAAAAGTGCATGCAAGTGTCATGAGAGAATTTGGAATGTTTGTCACAGGAAAATCAAAAAATCATAATGCTTTTGTTGCTAGAAACCAATACAAAATGGATGGTCTTACATGGTGGTACCTCCATGGTCAAGATTATATGTACCTCCAACCTCTTGCAATCAAGATCCTCTCACAAGTAAGTTTTTTTTTTTTTTGCCACTTGTATTGTAAAATTTAACACTTAACATTCTTGAATTTATCTTGCATTTTTTTATTTTATTTTTAATTTTGTTGGTTTTCTCTCCAGGTTGCAAGCTCTTCTGCCGAAAATGGAATTGGAGTACATACTCCTTTATCCACTCAGTGAAGCGTAACCGGTTGGCTGCAAAAAGAGCTGAAGACTTAGTATATATTCATTCCAATTTGCGTCTTTTGTCACGTAAGGATCCTCAATACAGGCAGGGGGCAGCGAGGCTTTGGGATGTAGCACCCGAGTCTACTGACTTGGATGCAACCATTCAGGATCTTGCTAGAGCCACTATGGATGATGTGGGTGATATTGATGACATATCACATGGTGTTGGATCCGCTTTGGGTTCAAATGATGATGATTTTGAAGTTGAAACCACTCAAAATCCAAGTCATGATGATTCTGACAATCCTTTTGATGATTGATGAGCACATGAACAATGAACATTGAATCATGTTTCAATGTTTCATGAACTACATTTTGTAATTCAGTAATTTTATTTGAATATTTTTCAACTATCAATTGGCATTTAATATTTATCTTTGGCATTTGGCATTGATCAATGATCAAGTATCATACTATGAAATGATTTAGTTTTACAATTCTCTATATTTCTCTTATTTTTTTGTATATATAATACATATATATAGATTTATAATATATTAAATTATTATATATATATATATACACACGTACCCATACGTACCCAAACCCCTAAAAAAAATTTGCACGTACCCACGTACCAGGTTCTCGTACCCGAACCCGTCCCCGAACCCGAACCGGTAACTTAGATTTTTATCGATGAATCGCTGACTACCCTCCAACATAATGTTGCTCAAACTAGCCATCTTCACGCTTATTGAGGCACAAAAAACGAATACGAGTTTCAATACACTGAGGCAGGTTCAAGCGTGGAAAACAATGCAAATCCACTGGCACAAAATTTGAGGCACGGAAAACGATACACCCAGAAAAATCGGAGACCAACCCAATTGAGATCTTGAAAAACCCACCAAGAATTTGCAATCGAAAAAAAAATTCTCCTTGAAACAGAGGGTCAAAACCCTAGACGAGCTTTCTGAAACCCTAGGCCGCCATTAATAGACCAAAAAATTGTAGAAAAAATTTTGAGAAACGCCAGAAATCTAGAGAACATAGCCACAAGACACCAAGAAAGCAAAATGCGTGTCTGAAATCAGATTTAAAACCGCAGCCACAGATAGAAGAATCGCATACAGAAGAAAATCCGCGTGCAAACACATTTCCAAAAAGCCCGATAAGAAGATCGAGGCACAGAAAATCTTTTAAAACGCGTCCAGAATATAGTGAAAAACGTGTTCAACAAATGCACAAGTCGTGTGGCTTAAAAGGGTTGCAAAAAAACACGATCAAAGGAATAAATCCGTCAGCGCCCACAAGACACGATTTTCAGATCTCGAACGCGCGCCAGAAAAAATCACAAACAAAAAGAGGATCTGTGACCAAGACACCCTCAAAAAATTGCGCGATCAAAAATTAATCCGTGCCCAAGAGAAGAGAGATAAAACACGACTTCAAGTGCAGAGAAAACACGATTTTTTTTACCACAAACTATAAAAACTCGAATTATAGTTTTTAATCAAGCTCACGAATTTTTCTTCAAAAAAAGCCATGAAAATTTTCAACAGAAAACCCTCCACAAAAATTTTTTCTCAGAAGAAAAAATTTGGTGCCCAAAATCCAACTCGATTTTCAAAGATTTTTAGAAAATCAAAAATTATTTCGAAATATTTTAAATAAATAAATTTCAAAAAGAAATCATAAATTTTTCGAAAAAAAATTTTGCCTAAGCTCCGATACTATATTACGCAAGTAATTGGTAAAATATTCGATGTTATTAACAAGAGCAATGTGCTCAATAAATAGTTTACAGAATTTACAAAATACGAGAAGTTTCTAAAAAGAAACACAAGATAAGATCAGAGACGATCTTATCACTAATTTACAGTATTGAGCATTAATAAATAATAAATATTATTTTAATAACAAGATCTAAAGGAAGGCACCTAATACAGTATGAAGCACCAAACAGTTTTTCCATATAAAGTTGCATTATGAAAATTCAAGGACAGCAAAAAAATTATAAAAGATTATACACCTTTTGTAAACTTTTTGAATTTTATTTAAAGATTGTACCCATTTTGTAAACTTTCTGAATTGAATTTAAAGATTTCACCATAGAACACCCGGAATCGAATTAATTCGATTTTTCATTCACTTTGTCTAATCTTTCTGTGAGATTTTGCCAAATTGTGCCAAATACAATTGTCAAATGTCAACCTTTGTTCAAAAGTATTTCAATCCAGCTCTTATAATTTTTTAGATTTAAATTTTTTTTTACTCTTATAGAATAGTTTGAATTTTGGACTTATAATCTTGCTTGGAGGATTGTATTAATTCATAACTTTTTTAATCTAGGAGGCAATTTCTGACAAAAACTTGCCAAATTAAGATTTTATTCTAAACCTTCTAGCAGAAGGGTTTCGCTTCAGCTCTTGTATTTTGTAAGATTAACTGATTTTCCTCTAAAAAAGCATTCAAACTCATCTATCTAAACCCTTAAGTTGGATGTTTCTGTTTATGGATGCACTTTTGGTAGAGCCTGACACCCTTAAAAGCTTTTTGATTGAGGTAGGATTCAATTTCCATAAAGATGAAAAGAACTGGGAAAAGCACTATCAAAACCATTGGTGAACTTCATGCAAGGATCTATGGTCCAGAGGACCACAGGGATCAATTAGGCTAAGAGAACTAATTTTGCAAGAGGTAGGAGGACCACAAGAGGACCACAAGAGGTTGGTGGATGATTCCCAGTCTTGAGTTAGCTACTAGCTCAAAGACTAATTCAATGCTTTTGTGGTAAACTAGAGTTAAAAATATTATAAAGTTGAAGATGGCAAGGATGAAGACTATAATTTTTCTACACGAGAGAGAAGAAGGTTTTCACTAAGGACCAGACTGACTGAAGACCAAGATATATGACAAGGAGGCCCATGCCCCACTTGTGAATAGTTGAGTTTCTCCTATTCACAAAAGATGGATCAATAAGGCCCAGCCAAACTGATTATTTGTAGCTAGTTGTGTGTGTCCCTATTCACAAAGTGTAGTAAACAGCTGAGTGTGTCCCTGTTGTCTCAAATGTAGGTGTGAACATTAGTGTGTCCCAGTCATACATTAAGGATGTTTTTTTATTCATTATGAGTGCATCTGAATTCATTGATTGAAAGTATGTGGAACTGTGTCCCAGTTTGCATGTGAATACTATTCTCTCCAACTCTTAAGACTGTGATATAATAAGGGGGAATGTTTGGGATGTATTATTCCATAGTCTACTGGTGTGGTAAATAAAAGTTATTAAGTAGGGTAGTAATAAATAGATTTAAACCTATATTAGTTATATTGTTGTGAGCATAGCAGCCAAAAAACATTTGACAAACAAAAAGATTAATATTTTTCAAAAAATTAGGATTTAATTGGGAAAAAATCAGATTTTCAAAAAATGGAAAAAAAATAGAGAAAAACCTACTGTTATTATTTCAATAGCATAGAGTTATAGAGAGAAAATAAAATTGAGAGTTTAGCCTATAAATTGTGGAATATAGATTTTTGTCATTTATGTTCATATTGAGGATTACAATGCATACTGAATATTGCATAAATAATAACTAATTGTAATAGTTTTCAAATTTTCAGTTCTAATCTACTTTGTACAAAGTCAACCTACAAACTGAGGCAAACTATTAGAAAGTGAGGTGAACTAGTTTCTAAACAACAACAAATTAGAGATCAGTTTTGCACACAAAAGGTGAGGTGAACTAGTTTCCAGATGACAACACATTAGAGATCAGTTTTGCACATAAAATGTGTGTTTCTTGGAATATTGAGTCACACTTTTTATCCGCATTGCTTTTATGCTGCAAATTCCACTCTAGTTAAATTTTAGAAGTACTCAATTCAAATTTTGCCCTTTAGCTTCAAACACATCTAAAAACAAGAGATTTTAAGCTACAATTCAAAAATTGTGATCAAAATAGTAGAAAGCTATTGATCTACTGTTGAAACCAACAAAATATTTTCATTTATTTTTAGCTTCCAAATTTTTTAATTTTATTACATAATCAACTCTAAATTAAATTAATTCAATTGTATTGATTCTGATATTTTATAAAACCTAATTATGTAAGGCATTCTACAATGGCAGCAAGGAATCTTGTGTCATGAATATGTACATCAAAACCCCTTAACTAAGAAATTTGACAGACATTTACACATCAAATAATTAATATTTAATAATAAACATAAAATTAAAAAAATAACACATAAGTATATAATATTACTACACTTTTCAATTTAAAAACAAAACAAAACAATGGTGACTTTTTCAAAACTACAATTAAAATTTACATATAAAGTAATATAGCTGTTCTAGTAAAAATAAAGTAAACAAAATAATAAAAAATAATAATTCATAAATAAAAATTAATATTTATGTGTTTCTTATAAAAATAAAGTAAAAAATGTAATAAACTAAAATAATTCTTACATAATGCCCATGTGTCATTGATGGGGCTCGCTGTGCCAGCATGGCCAGTTCGACACATGGGCATCTCCGGCGTCAGCTGAGGACAAGATCTGTGACTTGTCCTCCTATCAACTTCCCAACTCAGGTACCCGTCCTCAAGCTTAGTACACTACAGGGCCAATCACATTGTTTTGGCAATCAATCCCACACGAGAGCGAGGAGTTATGACGAGCCGGCAATGCGAATATTTTCGATGGGCTGCTTTGAAGAATGTGGAAATGCAAAACTCAAGAAATTTCGGATCGTTTGGGGGGTACGGAACGCTAACACTTGGATCATTCTGCCCTCATCCTCGATGAGTGAATGAAGCTAGGTACAGGAGAATTAATGTTGATGGCTGGCTCTCGGTAAAGATGCAAGAAAGTTTGTCTATTTATGGTGCCCTTCCTGGCTATTTTTGCACGCAACAATGGAGACTCCCATCAAGCTTAAAAATGCGAAGTCAGAGGCAGCATTCATTGGTTTCATTTTGGACCAGCGGCTGAGGAACATATGCCAGAATTCGGATATCTTATGTCTGGAAGCAGTCTGAATGGTGCTTGGAAGGAAGTTTTGTTTTTCAAGCAATAAAACGAAGGCGAATTCTGATATTTCGTCCTGTTTTCTGGCCTCACTGTTGGATTTAAACATCCCCAAAGTAAGGTGCTTGGTGTTGTTGAGAATGGTGTTCGTGGAGTCAATCCTGCAGGAGGACCTGAACGTGGTGGCAGTCGTGAGGCTTGGCATGGGGATCCCATTTCCAAATGATATGGCAAAAATGTTTCAACAAGGAATCGAAGTTGATTGGCGTGGAAGAGGTCGTGGGCCTGCAATGGCTGAGAGAGTTTGCGGACCTGGTTGAAACAATGCAGTTCTATGATGAGGATGAGTAATCCTTGATATGTAATCTGTTTTGAATTTTGATATTGCTGGGGGTTAGGTGGAATCAGGGGGCATAGGATGTTTTGTTTATCTGTAAATTGAGAGGCTAGTTTAGCCCGCTTACAAATTTTGTAAAAATTTTCTCAGAATTAATATATGCAGCTTGCCTGCGTTTTACCGATCAAAAAAAAAATTCTTACATCAAAATTAAAATTTATGCGTACATGTAGTAAATAAAATGATTGTGAAGTAAAATAAAATAACTCCCTTTTTTTTATTATAGACAAAGTTAAGACTTGCATTCAAGGCAAGAAACAGAAAGGAGGTTTGTTGAGAATGTAGCTAAATCCAGATATCATCAAAGAATCTTGCAGTAATGGCACAAAAATGTCAGGCGGGGGAACCCAGAAAGCAATAATGCAAGGCCCATCAACAAATATGCAGCCCCTCAATAAACTTCTAGGATTGTGCTCAAGAATATGGTGAAGGTAGGTTTTGAGGCAAGACTGCTTAGGGAGACAAGTTGACCCACAGGAGAAGCCCATTTTTTTATTATAGACAATGTTAAGACTTGCATTCAAGGCAAGAGAAACGGGAAAGGAGGTTTGTTGAGAATGTAGCTAAATCCAAATATCATCAAAGAATCTTGTAGTAATGGCACAAAAATGTCAGGTGGGGGGACCCAGAAAGCAATAATGCAAGGCCCACCAGCAAATATGCAGCCCCTCAATAAAACTTCTAGTATTGTGCTCAAGCATATGGTGAAGGCAGGTTTCGAGGCAAGACTGCTTAGGGAGACATTTTGACCCACAAGAGAAGCCCATCTCAAGACCTACAACAAGCTTCCCATTTCAAGGTGAATGCTCGAGGGAGAAGCATGGAACAAAAAAAAAATTCTGATATGGTTTGTGGGGAATCCTCTGACAAAGAAAATCAAGCTCCTCTTTTGAACAAACAGCAAAATGGGTTTTAGATGAGAAAAGAGAATGCAGAGATGGATTTTGGAAAAACCCTAGACAACCCTCGATTAATCCTCCTCATTGAGAGTAGGTAGGGGATCACGACAGGGAAATAGTTAGGATCATTGTGACACACACTCGCTGACAACCCTATTTAATCATCTTTGTGATCTAAGACAGACTGCAACAATTAGAATGTATGGTGCTAGCTAGCTAGAGAAAAAAAATGAAAATTGGGTTAAATCTTTTTGGGACCTTTCAAACTGGCATCAAATTCCTCCCAAAAGGTTTCTTCATTATCAAATGCCATAGTGATGAAGAAAGGGAGAAAATATTGACCAAGTGTCCTTGGTCAATGGAGGGCATCAATTTTTTCATCAAAACATGGTCACCAAATTTCAATCCTACAAGCTTTCATATTCTTGAAATTCCAACTTGAATTCGCCTTTACAACTTGCTAGAGGAATTTTGGGAGCATTCCATCTCAAAGGAGATTGGTTCCACCCTTCAAAATTTTCAATGCCATGATGAATAATTACTTAATCAAGATTCAAGATTTTATGCCAAAATCGGCATATAAAGGATCCATCACAACCACTCCCAAGATACATTTTCTTAGATTCAAGTATGAGCAAATGGCATCAATCAATAGAGATCGAATTTTTTCCATCATTCTATAGATTTTGTAGATCAAATTCCCATTTGTCCACCAACTACAAGCTCCACTCATCACCAAAAAAGCTTAGGAGAGCTTAAGCAAAGTGGAGGACGAGACCCCTAACACAAACAAAGGGGAAGATACTCTTGCTTCTCTAGGTGTTACAAGGAACCCCTCCCCTCCCCAACCTACCATTTGAGGCTATGGAGGACCCTCATTCACCTAGTAGGAGTACCCCACAACAAAATTGGGTTAATGTCACTTAAAATGACTTGAAGTTGTTGACAGGTATATGGTTAACCAAGAAAGTGACAAGGAGAAGTTGGTTTCTTTGGATATTTGCTCATATCCCAAACTAAAACAAATAAAGCTAGGCCTAGTTGTGGTCCCACTAGAAGGAGAGGACAAAAAAGAGCAAAGAAAGTTTTCCTAGAGGAGATCAACGCAAGATCTCAAGCAACTCTAAACTTTGACAAACAAAAAGAAAAGCGAGGGGAAGGGACCCCCACAAGTCCAATGAAGCTCTTATCATGGAATGTCAAGGGTTTGAATGCCCCTAACAAAAGACACTTAATAAAGCATCAACTAGATGTGCAAAAGACAAATATCATTCTATTGCAAGAAACCAAATCATGCATTGAAGATGTTGCCAAACTTGTCCAAAAATGATTCAAATGAAAAGGAATATTCACTTCATCCAATGGAGCCTCAGGTGGTCTAGCAATTCTCTAGTATGACAGGACCATCAATATCTCTCTCGTAAATCAAAGCTCCAGTTGACAACTCTACCAAGAAAATTCTATCTCATCTGATCTTTGTTTATTTCTATTCAATATCTATGGTCCAAATGCCCCACCTCAAAAGAAGATTCTATGGGAATCCTTATCAACCATTATGACTCCTGTTCAAAAAGATCAGATAGTCTTGGGGGGAGATTTTAATGTAGCATCAAATGTTAGTGACAAACAAGGGGGAATTGCCAAGGTTTCTCAATCCCAATTTATTTTTAGTGCTTTTGTCCAATAGAATTCCCTTGTTGATATGTGCCATAAAATGGAGTGTTCAGCTAAGTGGCTAAGTCTTAATATCATAATAGAAAGTTGCATCATTCCATGTTCAAGCTCATATCACAATTACCATCTCATGGCCTAAAGACATGGCAAGCCCCAAATGTCCTTTTAAATTGAGAACACATGGTTCAAGGGCGATAAATCCTTAGACCAGGTTAAATATTGGTGGAAGACATTGCCCAAATTCAAAGGTGCAAAAACGTACATCTTAGTACAAAAACTTTATGCTCTCAAACTCAAAATTAAGGAATAGCAAAAAAACAGCTTTAAACGCATTTTCTTTGAAAAAGAAAGGGTGGAAAGGGAGCTCTTTACTCTCAACGAAGAAGTCATTAAAGGCGGGATGTTCCAAGATCACTTCAACAGGGAGAATGCCCTTCTAGCCAAATAGCTGATATACAAGCCAAAGCAGTGTTCCATGGGGACGCGTCCCCCCCGAAAAACAACGTGTTTCGGAGACGGGGACGTTTCCGAGACGGGGAGACGCCTGGGAAACGTCCCTCCGCCGTCTCCAAGTACCCCCGCCGTCCCCCCGCCGTCTCCTCCTAAAGGGAGACGTTTCCCTGAGTTTCGGGCACAGGAAACGCCATGGAAAGGCCGGAATTTATGTTAAAAATTTGAAAAAGTTAAAAAACATCAGTTTTAAGTTTTAACCTAAGTTTTATACTTCATTTGATGAATTATTATTTTACAGTGGCAGCCGCAGGGTTTTTCGACTGGAGTCTGGTGCATTCGACTGCATTTGAGGTATTTCATTTTTCGAACCCTTCGTTTTGGCTCGCGATTTCATGTACATTGTATGCAAAATGTGGAAACCTGGTTTTTTGATCTTTCTGAGGCCGCGCGGTTTTTTCTGAGCGTCACAGAGATGTCCGCTCATGGAATGCAATGGTTGCGGGGTTTGCAGAAGCCGCGCGACCATTGCATTCCATGAGCGGACATCTCTGTGACGCGTCACAGAGATGTCCGCTCATGGAATGCAATGGTCGCGGGGTTTGCAGAAGCCGCGCGACCATTGCATTCCATGAGCGGACATCTCTGTGAGTTAGCAAATAAATTAATAATAATTGCAACTGCAAGCCGCGCGACCATTGCATTCCATGAGCGGACATCTCTGTGAGTTAGCAAATAAATTAATAATAATTGCAACCATTGCATAATTTGCATTCCATGAGCGGACATCTCTATGACGCCTCCAGCACTGCATTGCCAGTGTTTACACATTTTGCATACACAGGAAACTGGAAAATTGAATATCAATAAATAAAATTATTATTATTAATTTTAATTTTTAAATGGAATCAGAATGCAATGATTGCAGGATATGCAGTTGTTGTTGCAGTGCAACAACAACTGCATATCCTGCAATCATTGCATTCCATTTGAATTGAGACTATAGAGGAATTTTGTCAGATGTTGTAGTTGCAACTGCCCTGTAGACATGTATGCAAATTTGCAAAATGAAAATGCCAAAATGTGGAAGCATAGCCGAGACATGTTAACTTTTTTACTTTTTGACAGTGTGCCTCAACTTCAAGGCTCAAAGAGATGTCAATATGTCATCTCAATTCAAATGGAATGCAATGATTGCAGGATATGCAGTTGCTGTTGCAGTGTGCAACAACAACTGCATATCCTGCAATCATTGCATTCCAATTCAATGATTGCAGGATATGCAGTTGCTGTTGCACACTGCAACAGCAACTGCATATCCTGCAATCTCAATTCAAATGGAATGATGATTGCAGGATATGCAGTTGCTGTTGCACACTGCAACAACAACTGCATATCCTGCAATCATTGCATTCCATTTGAATTGAGATGACATCTCTTTGAGCCTTGAAGTTGAGGGCCTTGAGGCACACTGTCAAAAAGTAAAAAAGTTCACATGTTCGCAACGGCAACTGCATATCCTGCAATCATTGCATTCCATTTGAATTGAGATGACATCTCTTTGAGCCTTGAAGTTGAGGCACACTGTCAAAAAATAAAAACTAAAAAAGTTCACATGTCTCGTCTATGCTTCCACATTTTGGCATTTTTGATTTTGCATACATGTCTACAAGGCAGTTGCAAGTTTGCAATTACAACATTTGACAAAATTCCTCTATAGTCTCAATTCGAAAAAGTAAACCCTGCGGCTGCCACTGTAAAATAATAATTCATCAAATGAAGTATAAAACTTCACACTCACAAACAAAATTCCTCCAATCATTGCATTCCATTAGATGACATCTCTTTGAGGCACACTGTCAATTTAAAATTTTCATCATATTGTTTTTTTATTTTCATGATTTCATCTTTTGCAATAAATTATAGAGGTCTGATTTTGTTTTTAAATCTTTTTTGCAGCCTCATTTGACATTATCATAATGAGTTCAATCAATAGAAGTGGCGATGAGGTTGAGGGTGAGGAGGTTGAAGCAGAAATTGGAAGTGGAAGTGGAAGTGAAAATGAATCTGATGATTCAGAATTTCAAATAGAAGTAGAAGAGGGTGAACATGACTCAAATACTCAGACTCAAGCTGAAGCAGGTTCTATTGAGAGTAGAAAAGTCAAAGATAAATGCCCTTCAAGAATCCTCCAAAGATATGCCAAGGGCCCCTTTGATCCAAAATCACCATTAAAACAATTTGCAACTAAGATGCCGAAACAGCCTGGGTCACGTGGGGGCACTAGAAAGTGGGTGTGCCACCTTTGTCATCTTGACTGGTTTGGGAGCATTACTAGAACTAATTCTCACTTTCTTCTTATTCGAGGCAAAGGTGTAGATGTTTGTAAGAAGGTGGAAAACAATGCAAAGTATAGAGCTGAAATTTTAAAATTATGGGGTTCGGATGAGGAAGCAACACCTATGACAGCTACATTGGCACATAGGAGTAAGGCTGATCAGATTGCAGCAGTTTCTACTTCTACTTTGCAGAGTCAAAGGCCACCAAATCCATTCAGTTCATGTGTAGGAGAGCCTAAGGGGAAACGTAAAGTGGCATCTTCAAGTTCACATCCATTGGCAGATTTATTCAATGCACAAGCAAAGGATGAGGCAGATGATGCTATTGGCAAATTCTTCTTTGCCAATGGCATTCCATTCCATGTGGCTCGCTCTCCTTATTACAAGGAAGCTATGTCAAAGGTAATAAGGGCGGGACCATCATATGTGCCACCAGGGGAAACTAAGTTGAGGACAACAATCTTGGATCAGAACTATTCCAAGATTAATATTTTGATGGAGAAGATGAAGAGAACCTGGGTCTCAAGTGGATGCAGCATAGTCATGGATGGGTGGTCGGACATTAGGCATCGTCCACTCATCAACATCATGGTCACATCTACAGCGGGCCCTTATTTCCTTAGGGCTATTGATTGTTCAGGGCATAGCAAGGATGCTCATTATCAATTCCAGATTCTCAAGGATGCCATAGAGGAGGTTGGGCCACAGAATGTGGTGCAGGTAGTGACAGATGCGGCCCATGTGTGTAGAGCTGCAGGGAAGTTGGTTGAGGCAGCCTATAGACACATTTGGTGGACTCCTTGCTGTGTGCATGCTATGAATAATGCACTTAAGGACATGGGTAAAATCAGCTGGATCAAATCAATTGTGAGTGATGCTAGAGATGTGCAGATGTTTATCTGCAACCACCATACTTCACATGCACTTTTCAAACCTTCTCCAAGAAGGAATTCCTGAAACCTATAGAGACTCGGTATGCATCATACTTTATTCTCTTGGAGAGGATGCTTGAGTTGCAAGAGCCATTGCAAGTAATGGTAATGACAGCAGAGTGGAACCGATGGCCTGAGTCGAAGACACAGCAGGGGTTGAGGGTTAAGGAGGTGGTGAAGAATGATGTCTTTTGGGCTGATGCCACATATATTGTCTCCATCATTGATCCAGTCTTCAAGGTTATTAGATTTGGGGACTCTAATGCACCTTCCCTTGGAGAGGTATACGAGTGCATTGATTCCATGCTTGATCAAATGAAGGCTAAAGTGCGAGAGAAGGACCCCACAATGCAATTCTACACCGAGCACATTTATCCAATCATTCAGCATAGATGGGAGAAGCTCAACACTCCCTTACACATGGCTGCCTATGCATTGAACCCGAAGTGGTATGTGCCACGTCCCGGCAGAATAACACCTATAGAGGATGCTGAGGTGAAGGAAGGGTTCATGAAGGCCATTGACAGAATGTATGATCCTACAGAGGCCAGCTTGCTTCGTACCGAGTGGACAAAATTTGCCACTCTTTGGGGATATTCAGAGGCGGCCAAGGTAGATTTGGAGACTATGTCAGAGGAGGACCCCAAGTTGTGGTGGACTATGCATGGGCCTAGATCTTTGATTACTACTCTAGCCATTCGTTTGCTGTCCCAGGTTTCTAGTTCTTCTGCTGCTGAGAGGAACTGGTCCACTTATAGCTTCATCCACTCTGTTAAGAGGAACAGGCTTACTTCTAGGAGGGCAGAGAAGCTTGTGGCTGTACATAGTGCCTTACGTCTAGTTGACCGCAACACAACTACATACAAGGAGAGTCCAGCAGCCAGATGGGATGTAGAGCCAGAAGAGCCATCACAGATAGATGATGATCCTACAGAGACAGGGCTGGTTGGTATTGGTTTAGATGAGCTTCAGCATGCGGAGTCTAGCAGTTCTAGTGATGAGGAGATTGGCATGGAGCTTGGAGATGATTAGATCATTAGCAGCATCAGGCCATTAGCCTGGAGCCATTTTGATTTACTATTAGTCTATTAGTATTTACTATTTTCAGTATTTTGTTACTTGTACTCTGTTTTGGAAGTTTGAAGTTTGAACATTGATAATACAGTGATACTTGATTGTAATTATCAAATTATGATTCATGAATCATGATTATGAAACTCAAATTATGAAACATATTGATATAGTTCTTGTTGCATTTCCAATGTCAATGAAATGATATATTATTGCAATGTGTTATTGTGTTTAGAGTTTAGACAATTAAATTATTAATCTTTTAAGTTTTAATTTTCAAGTACTATATGTATTTTAGCGCCACCCCCCTGCCCCCTCACGTCCCCCAATTTAGGCCCCCCGTCTCCCATCTCGGAAACACGTCCCCCGCCGTCCCCCCGTCCCCCCGTCCCCGTCCCCGTCCCCGAAACTCCGTGGAACATTGAGCCAAAGAGAAAAAATTGGCAGCAAAACCAACGGAAGTCATATCGAGCAGTCAAAAATAAATGAACAAGGAAGTATTCTCCTTTGTCTCATTACACTTTGGAAGTGAAGAACCTTCCAGGCTAGTGGAGCAATTGGAATTCACGAGGGTAATTTCTAAGGTAGTCTTAGATGCTGACAACCAAATGTTAATGGAACCTTTCACTGAAGAGGAGATCAAACTAACTCTTAGTCAGATGCACCCGAACAAAGCCCCAAGCCCAAACAGTTACCCAACAACTTTTTTCCAAAGGTGTTGCATATTGTGGGCAAATATGTGGTGGCAGCCTGCAAAGGAACTAGAAAATACAGGAAAGTATTGAAAGCCCTAAACTATACCTTTATCACTCTCATTCTGAAAAAGTCATCCCCAGAATCATTTTTGGATTTCAGAACAATATCCTTGTGTAATACTCATTATAAGATTCTAGCAAAAACATTAGCAAATAGATTTAAAGTTGTTCTCTCGGACTTTATTTCAGATGCTCAGAGTGGCTTTGTTCCAAGCAGAATTTGTTTACAAGGAATTATCACCACCCATGAGATCATTCGCTCAGTTTCCAACTCCAACAACAAGAGTATGATTATTAAATTGGATACCAGTAACGCATATGATAAAGTGAACTGGAGATTTCTAATGAAAATACTTGAAAAGTTTGGGTTTTCTTTACCCTAGCTGGAGTTAATTTTTAATGCATCTCTTCTCCAAATAATTCCATACTAGTCAATGGTGGTGCCATGGGCATTTTTACTCCCTCAAGAGATATCTGTCAAGGAGACATACTATCTCCTTATCTATTTATTCTGAGTAGATGTATTGCTCAAGCCAAAAGAGATAGCAAATGGATTGGAATAAAAGCCACTGAAGACTTTGAGGCTTTCTCCCACCTTCAGTTTGCAAATGAGACAATACTCTTCGAGGAAGCAAGCATGAGGGAAGCACATACAATCAGGAACATATCGGGCTCCTACTTAGCAAACTTGAGCCAACAAATTAATGACAGAAAATAGAAGGTTTTATTTTTCAATGTTTCTCCTGGAACTCAGCAAAGGATTAATTGAGTGTTGGGCTTCAGACATGGCACTCTCTCTTCCTGCTATCTTGGAGTTCCATTATTTGCAGGAGCCTGTAAAGCAGCACTATGGAACTCATTATTAGACTCGTTCAAAACCAAACTAGCTTTGAGGAGAGACTGATGGCTAAGCTTCACAAGAAGAATCACAATGATAAAATTAGTGATGGCAACTTTACCAATTTACCTCTTCTCTATTCTAAAGGCTTGCAATGGTATTATATCAACTATTAATGAAATATTGGAAGACTTCATTTGGAAGGGCATACAAGATAGGAAGAAGTTCACATTGATAGTCTGGAATAAAATTTGTGTCCCTCATGCCAAGGGTGGTGCAGACCTCTGAAATCTGAATCTCCAAAACCTAGCTCTGGGGGGGCAACTAGCATAGAATATATATGAAATTAAAATTTCAACTTGGAGTAGATTCACACGAGACAAATATCAATATTCAATGGAGGATATTAGAATCTTCATGACCCAGAAGCCTTGTTCAAGCTTACATGTGTAGAACGTCATTTTAACTTGCAGGCACCGTATCACAGACCATCTATCCTAGGAAATCAAAAATGGTAGGAAATCTCTCTTCTAGGATAACTTGTAGAATGATCATCAACCATTAAGAGAAAGGGGAGACTTTGCAGTAATTAACAACCTCTTCGTGTAGGGATGGGGCTCCAAAGTGTCGAATTATGTATAGATTACTCAAGCAAATGGCATAAAACAGTACAAATGGAAGATCATTCCTAGAGAGGGGTGTTCAAATGAGCAAGTGTATAATTTGAATGGTCTTTTAAATCAAACTTGGCTACACATGATTGATCAGGATGATGATCTTAAATGGATAGGTTCCAGCTCTAGTATTTACTAGGTTAAACTTAGCTACAAATTGCTTATGGCTGACCTAGAGGACCCTACTTGGCCAACAATCAAATGTTGGCATAAATATTGTTTACCCAAGGCTCGAGTGTCATTATCAATTGACAATGATTAATAACAATTGTCATTTTATGACAACATTATCTCACCCAATTTCTCAGAGCAATGTCTTCTTTTCATTTAGCCACATATCAATAGAGATGATCTTTCAATGTTGATCAGTGACAAAATTTAGTTGCCAAGCAACATAAATAGACTTTCAATTCTTAACAATATTCCTGTTTTTTAATCATTTGGCACATGTTGCCAACTCATATTATCCCCCTACAACTCCTTTCTATCACCATTTCATTTTTCAGCTGTCATTGCTTGAGGTGATCATCATCAATAATGACGTGTCAATCATCAGTTGGCAAAAATTATCCTTTGTCACCGACTAATGTCTTCCTTCTACTTGGTAATTGATCAGCAAAGCTAATCTTTGAACATTAGATGCAAAAGAAATATAGTCATCAGGCAGAATCAATAGTCTTTCTATTCTTATTGGTATTCTCATTTTTATTGGATTTTCGTTGTTTGTCAAGGATATCTTTTACTTTGAATTCTATTCTTAAGTAACTTGATTTCTTAAATCTCCACTTGGTTTACTGCACTATCTATCTTTGCATGATACTTTCTTGGCTTTGATGCATGGATTAAACTATTAGACACCAAGCAATTCTCAAATATCTCTTTGACATTGAAAGGGCAACTTTACTGAAATTTAAATTTTGCACCATTTTTATCTATTTTTCTTGTTAAAATTGTACGTCTAGCATTTGATGTTTGAACTCATATGCTTAAATGTTTATATGTCAATGCTACAAGTGGTTTTAGTATTTCTCTATCAACTATTGAACAAAAATACATTTTTCATCTAAGGCACTTAGCTACATCAATCTTTCTTGCCAACGTTTGGATTCATCCAGCCTACTTTCCACTACTAATCTTAGCACAAGGAATTTTAATGGGTTACAATTTCTCAGCCATACATGAGCTGAAATAGTCTAAAACTTGTTTCAAAGTCATGCCATACACATATGAAGTGGCAGGTACTTTTTGAGCGTGGTTTTCTTTCTAAATGCCATGTGTCTTATGTACAATGGCTATAATTAATTTATTAGACACTTCAGCTACACCATTTTCCCAAGAATAGAAAATTACATATATGGTTTACTTGATTTTCTTATAGTCCTTTGTTGGGTTTGAATCGCTCTTCCTTAAAGTCTGAGCTACCTACACAAGTGATTCTACTTCTCCAATAATTAAATCCTGAATTGCATCCATCATTAAATGAAATCTTCGAGTCATTGTTTTAATGTTCCTAATCATATATTGCTTTCACCTACTCCAACAATGGATTCTCTAAAAGAGCATTGCAAAGTTGCAATGCATTTTTCATCTTTATAATAGTATACGTGATACTTAGCTGCTTTCCAACAATTCTAATTTAATGATCCAATAAGATGACAATTAGATTAACCATAGTTGATTTTCAATTTTCAATTTAAATCTTCTAAAACCAATGCAATATTGCCTAATTTCTTCCACACTTTCCTTAAGAAGATCTCTTTTTCTAAATCCCCCATCAAATAAGCAAAACTTTCAAAGGGATTCACCCCGCCAAACTCCATGTCCCCATCCATTATGGTGTCTAAAAGACACAAGGATAAAAATGAATGTCTCCTCCCAACGTTTTCAGGGAAACATCCCAAAGCAGCTAATGAAACCCTATGTCTTGAGGATGTCCAGCCATCCCGAGGACAATGAAGGACATTTGTTATTGTCCCTCACTTGTCTTGAGAAATCCAAATGTCCCCTTTGTTTTAGAAAATAGTTAATTATAAAAAAGAGAGCCCCCCCCCCCATGCCATTTATCAAACCCTAAACCTCTCACAAGTAGCTAGTTCCTATACTGTAAAGAGGAATTGGTCAACCTACACTTTCATCCAATCAATCAAGAGTAATAATATTACCTCTAGATGAGCAAAAAGGTTAGTTCCAATTCATAGTGCCTTGCGATTTCAAGATTCACAAACTCCAACCACATGTTGGGATGTTGATTTTGAAGATTTTTGATAGATTGATCAAGAGGTCCAAGTAGAGATTGGTCGGGATTTCATCGATGAGCCACAATTTGATATAAGAATTGACTCAAAGTTAGATGTCAATTTTGATATTGATAGATCAAATGAGGCACAATTATAGGAAGTTTAGTAGTTTTTTGGATTTTTTAAGAAAGCAAGGCAAAAAAATTGTAGAAAATATGCAACAATAACACCGAAAATTTGCAGTTTTTTTTTTCTTTTTAAGGAACCTTGCCCATGCCATTTCCTCACACAGCATTTGTAAGTTCATTTGAGCAAATACAAAAAAAATTGAAGCAGATTTGAGGTGCAAATTTGTGCAATTTATGGATTCCAGGTCAAAGTTGTTTTATTTTTTCCAAGCATTTCAAGAATGTAATTTTTTTCCAAAATATTAGATTTAGATTTTTAAGCATATTTTAAAAGATTGAATTTGATTTTCATAAATTTTAACATTGATTTAAGCTATTGTTCATGAACGAAAAATGTTGATCTTTTTAGTTATAGTTTAAGGTTTGGGGTATAAAAAACTATTGCTTTACTTAAATTATTTAATGCTAATGCTATTCAATTACATTTGAAATACATTTTATGTTATGTTTTGAGTTCAAATCACTATTTTTAAATTGCAAGCCTTTTTTTGCACTTAATGCATTAAATATATATAAAATCCAAGGACTATTGTTTGCAACTATTGTGAATACGTGTTTATGAAGACATCAATTGTCTCAAACACTACCTCACATGTATTTCTTGTCATGACATTGAAGCATGTCCCAATGCCCCAAATGAGGTTGAACAAGAAATGCAAGTCGCTATTGCATTGTTGGACAAGAAAAAATTAGAGAGGACAAGGACAACCACAGCCATTGCAATAGTCATTAATCTCAACTTTCCATGGGAAAGTTAGGTGAATATTACAAAAAATGAGAGCTCCGAACATCGTCAATGAATTCATGTCACATCCACCTTGTCTAATTCGAGCAGAGCCTAGTCAAAATATTTTGTGTGCCTCAAAACATACCTAGAGCACAACCTTCACTTCAAAGTACAATATGCAACAAGGAGATGCATGAGG
Source organism: Sequoia sempervirens (assembly GCA_007258455.2). Classification (NCBI taxonomy): domain Eukaryota; kingdom Viridiplantae; phylum Streptophyta; class Pinopsida; order Cupressales; family Cupressaceae; genus Sequoia; species Sequoia sempervirens. The sequence goes on along the minus strand of VDFB02061896.1, from coordinate 24,784 downwards.
AACTAGATAAGGCTTGTGTCAATTTTTAGTATTACTTAACTCATGGAGTGGGGTACTACCTCAACCCCAAGTTTCCCTTCTCAAATGACTTCACAACTATTAATGTAGAGGTTATGGAGGACCTCTCAACAAGCATTGAAAGGACAACTCTTGAGGTCGAGGTGAGGGACCTAAACATTTCGGAGTTGCAAATTACAAACACACCAAGAGGAGGCTCTTTTCTTCAGCGCTAACTATCTGAGGAAGATCCACACAATCGCCAAGTAACAAAAAAATGGAGTCTTCACTTATGTCTTACAATTATTGCTTACAAGATTATTAATTACTTGCACCTTTTTTTAATATTTTATTTGCGTATTTTTGGTGGAAGGATTGTGGTGGAAATACCCTAAATCCTCATAAGCTAACCATACGTATCTTTTCTCAACCTTGTAGCACTTATGATGTGAGTGCAACTACATTTTGTTTAAGACTATTCACACAAAGAAGTGCAATAAGTTGTCTCAACAACCTAGTGTTTGTGCAAAACAACCATCACCTTCATACAAGAAAGGTGAAGGATATAACTACTTAGAAGCATATAGATAGATGAAATTGATCTATACAAAGACTGGGCTGGATTGAATGAGGACACCTTCTCGCTTACAAAAAATGAGATAATTGATTTCAAGAGGCAAGTCATGGTGGGTGCAGCTGCAACAAAAAGAGCCATTGGATTGACATCATTGCAAATGATGTTCAACTTGAGGCAGAGGAGTCACTGCCATCTAGTTCTAGGGTGGAGCCACAACCTTCTAGTATGAGCATGGAGCTGCAAAAACCAGTTTATCTTCCCATTTTGAGTTAACTAGGAATCCTTAAGTGCAAGGTCACTTCAAGAAATATTAGATTTTGAAGGAAGAATTGTGGTGCAAGGAATAGACTTAGTGAACATGGCAGTAGAAGGTTTGCTGTAACATGTTCTACCTAAGCTCTTTATAACCATTTTATCCAAGATAAGAAAAGGAAGCTGAGCTATTGTCACTTCCAACTAGTTTTCCCCACACCATGGTTCCAAGATAAAGATTCTTATGTTAGTTTGTTGTAGTTTGACTTTACTGTTTTGTTGTTGGTTTCATTTCAATTCATGCAATCATTGTTGGTCATTCCAATTCTTGCAACTTTGGTACAGTTTGAATTCCAACAAATTAAGATCAACTAATTCCAACATGATTTGCATTCTAATTTTGCCACTCAGTAGATTTCAAGTAGAACAGAATTCTTAGTTCTTTAATTTCTAAAAGGTTAAAAATTTAAGAGATTACAAATCATATTAGCATCATAACAAGTTTAACATATGGATATTGTGGAAGGTATTTTGTTTGATTTGTATGACACTAACAAGATCAAAAAAGCAGAAAAAACAGCCTTATGAATCAACAATTTCTACAAGGTGGAGTCAAGAAGTGAGGAAAATGACCAGAGAAAGAGAAGAGAATATTGTTAGGAGATTTGCCACATTGCCATACACATAGAATATTTGATGAGATCTTCTGATAATATCACCAAGCAACAAGAAACCATGGCAAAGAACCAAGAATTTGTGGAGATTTTGGTTCATACTCTTGCTAAGAAATTTGGAATCAAAGAGAAGCCCCATGATAATGAAAATGAGTTCAAAAGAGAATTCATGGATGAAGAGGAGAAGCCTTCAAAGAGCAAAGGAAAAAGTAAGTAAATATTCGATCATCCCCCTTTCAAAGTTGCAACAAAGGTTGAAATTAAGTCTTTATAAGCCTTTAAGGAAAAACAGATGCTGAAAATATTAGATAAATGGTTGAAACAAACTGAAGTTCACTTTAGAACACAATGTTAATGAGGCAGAAAACATCTCTCTTGCACACCTCACAATGTAGAGATATGCTCTCAAATGGAGGAAAAGCTCTTTAATTTCTTCTAAAAAGAAGTGGCCAGTTGTAACTAGGTGGGATGAATTCAAAGAATTGTTAACAAAGAATTTTCATCCAATTGGACATAAAAATGATTAAAAAATCAAGTGGCAATATTTTAGACAAAGTACCACCCAAAGTATGCAAAACTATCACCCCCATCCAAATCTTTGGGGTTGGGTGAAGAAGGGCATAGAAATTCAAGTAAATCAAAAGGTGCAGAAACAAAAGTGGCATTAATCCAAAATATGTTGATGAGATGGAAACAGATGTGATTCCACTTGATGCATTTGATGTTGTGCCTGAATGTCCTTGTATGTCAGGAATGCTATCTTCATGAAGAGAGCAAACAAATACAGATGGGTTAAAAATGGGATCAGCTATATCATATGCATATAAAAGCATGCCCAAGCTTGCCATGGCAGGTCCCAACCAAGCCAAAAGACTCATTCAAGCAAATAAGAGCTTGTGTTTACTTCTTTTGAGGTATAAGCAAGATAATGGCTTAGAATATTCTAAAATTGATTGTACTAACAAGAGGATGAGTTGTTGCATTCTCTTCAAGAAAGTGTTCCAAACTCCTAAGGGTTTTCTTCTTCAAAGAGAAGAAGAACACGAGATCCATTTGCTGCCTGAATCTACTATTCCAAACATGGGATTGCCCAAGCAATCATTCTTAGAAATTAATGAAGTAAAGAAATGAATTCAAGAAATGTTAAGGATATAGGGCCATCTATACAAGTGCTTCACCATGTAGGTCTCCCATTTTTATGGTACCAAAGAACTACTCTTGGAATCTATGGATAAATTAAAGAGTCTTGAGCAACATCACCATCAAGAACAAGTATCCACTAATATAGATTGATGACTTGTCAGACCAACTTCAGCATGCAAAGTATTTTGTAAAGTTGAATCTCAAATCCCTGTACCATCGAGTTCTTATAAAGGACATATGGCAAACAACCTTCAACAGAAAACAAGGTTGTATGAATGGTTTGTACTTCTAATACAGATTGATGACTTGTCGGACCAACTACAGCATGCAAAGTATTTTGTAAAGTTGAATCTCAAATCCCTGTACCATCGAGTTCTTATAAAGGGCATATGGCAAACAACCTTCAACAGAAAACAAGGTTGTATGAATGGTTTGTACTTCTTTTTGGAGATTGATGATTGATGTATTAAGGCCATTCATATGTCATAGTGTATCAAGATGATAATTTAGATTTCAATACTGCATAGGAAGATCTGAGTCATTTGAAGTAAGTCTTGCAAGAATTGAAAGAAAAGCAACATTTATGCAACATGAAGAAATATGAGTTTGCATAACAATCACTAGTCTATTTGAGGCATGTGGCTGGAGGAAGAAAACCAGGAGTTGATCTAGAAAATGTTGAGGTTATTGATAATTGGTGGTCCAAGACTAAAAGTGCTTTGGAAACAAGGAGCTTTGTGGACCAATTCAGTATACAAGGAAATTCATTCCTCTATTCTCCACAATAGCAGGACCTTTAAATCCCATTGCAGCAAGTGGTAAGAGTTTTCATAGGGGCAAAGAAGATGATAGTCCTTTTGATTCAATAAAATCTAAAATCAATTATGCACTAGTGATTGGTCTTCCTAAATTGCAACAGCCAATGCAAATCAGTATGCAATGTGAGCAGTTTTACTGTAAAAAAGTATGTTATCAAAGGATTTTCTAAAGCTGTAAAAAATTACCCTTTTTATGAAAAAGAAATATATGCACTTGTTCAAGCACATTCAAAATTGGGAACGCTATTTCTTGAGAAATAAAAATTAAACTGTTCATACTAATCATAAACCTCTTCAAAATTTCCAAGTGCAAAATAAATTACAATAAAAAAGATACTCCAAATGGATGCGATTTCTTCCAACAATTTCATTTGGTGATAAGCACAAGATAGGAAGCACAAACATGGTGGCAGATGTGCTATTTAGGCCACCAATTTCAAAGCAAGTTTTAGTTTTGGCAATAGTTTCACAACTTGAGCCTTTCATAAAAGAGGCTTATGAGGAAGCCTAGGCATAATATGCAGATATTGTGGAGACATCTGCATTTGAAGACAAGAAAGTTGGATTTTGAAGATAATGTTGATTTCTGCCTCAAAGATGGGCTACTCTACAAGTTGAATAAACTGTGTGTCAGATAAAGACATACTTCTATTGATGCAAGAGGAACAACTCCCAAAATTTCAGGCCGTTTTAGCATTGGCAAGTCAATGGCTCATTTACAAAGGTATGGGTATTGGCCCAAAACACGAGAAGATGTTTTGAAATTCATTAGATGATGTAATTATCATCTGTAATGTCCCCTTTTGGGAATTACCCTAAATCTTGCCCTAGAATCACAAGTTTAATGTAGTTAGGGTTATGACTTACCAATTAAATGTTTTAAGCAAGATAAATCTCGGTTTAGGTCTTGTAATCATGTTAGCTATTATTGGAATATAACTCATATGATCAACATAAATGTCTCATCTATTTGAACCATGTAAATTCTCAACTATTTCAAATGCATAATGGGAGTTTAATCATAAAAGGAATTGGATGGGAAACATGATAAGTCCGCCCAAAGCTATCCCCACTAAGCCCAAGAGCGGACACTCACCCTCTTGGCCCCAAGTGGCAGGCATGTTGGACAGCCAGCATGGGGTGGTCTACTTAGTGGGTAAACTTGTATCTGCATTCCCTATCCATGTTGTCTTATCCATCCTTCTTATGATTTGTGATTTCCCCAATAATCAACCATTGTAAAGGTTGGGAAGGAAATCGCAATAGGGTGCCCAAAAATCCTCCTATCTAAGCCCAAGAGCGGACACTCACCCTCTTGTCCACAAGTGGCAAGCACATTGGACATCCAGCATGTGGCGGTCTACTTAGATGGTGATCTCGTATCTGCTCCCCTTCCTTGCATTTCCTCTTCTCCTCCACATGATTGCTTGCCTAGTTATAGATAGATTAATGATTTAGAATATGTATTTCACATTATCACACCACAATTATTGATTCTATTATTCATACCTATATTAAAGAATCATAATTACTTATAAGGCTCAATAATTGCTGCAAGCATCATTATTGCATAATTGTAAATAATATATATATCTTCTGATTATATCTGCTGCTTTACTCAGAAATATATTTCCAGAATTCTTATTTATTGTTCCCTCCATGATTTGATGCCTCTTTAATTGATGCCTCCCTCTTATATATCTCCATGATGGGGTGAATAGTCACACCCTTATTATTAGTGCATCCTTTACAAAGGATGCACCTTTTCCCTTAATCGCTGCTCTTTTTAATTGCTGTTTTAAATTAATTAAATCTTTTTATCTTAGTGCTGCCTTTATACATTGAATCGCTGCTGCATCCCTTAATTAATTCCAGCGATCATCTTACATGCTAGGAGGAGTCAGCCCAAGGTTTTAATTTAAGATAGATACTAATGTATTATTGCTGCGATCTGAGTGCTGTGTGAGGATATTGTATTTCCTTCTATATATACATTATTTTATGTTTACATATTTTTTTAATATATTATATACTTCTCATTTTATCATTATATTTATAAATTGAATTTATTGTTAATATATTCATTTTTATATGTATTTTTAATATTTATAGTATTATATTATAATGAATATAATTATAATAATATTTAAATTGTTAATATTTATATTTATATTTTAATACTTTAATGTTGCAATTCGATCATGGCGGGGGCATGACATCATTTATGTTGCACAAGTAAGCTTAATGTTAGGAAAGAGGAATTGTACATGCCTATACCTGTACCTACGACCATGTGAAGGCATCTCTATGTATTTCAATGTTTCATGGAAGGTTTACCTATGGTTGAGCATGGATATGATAACTTATGTGTTGTAGATAGATTAGTAGGATGTGTGTCTTTATTCATAGTAAGAAGACAAGAGAGGTTTATGAAACAGCCAAATTATTCTTTTCTAATTTTTGGATACATGTTGATTTGCCTAAGTCAATTGTAATTTGTTTCAAACAAGTCAACATCCTAGGGTAAGCATTGGACCACCTTGTGGAGCATGATGGATACCAAACTACAAAGAAACACAACCTTCCTTCCTCAACCCAATGCACATGGGAAGTTGTTAATGGAACCTTGGTTCCCCTAATAAGGGGCTTAGCAGTGTTGTACCTGTACCAATTTTTTCCTGTATCTTGGTTGTGAGATTGTGTGGATGTGTTGTGTTCAAATCTGTAGTGACCTGGGCTCCAGATCACTGAATTTTTCAATTTACTCCTCAAGGGTTGACAATGTAAATATGTTGCCAACCAATCACAAAAGTATCTCTCATAGAATCACTCAATATTTGTACTTACTATTATAGATTTATATATTAAGATATATCAATGGTCAATAGACTTAAAGATAGCAAAATGGTGCACTCTTGATCTAGAGATGATTATCTAATAATATGTTTGTGATATGAATCTTAAATTAGATGGTCTAATTCAAAGAATAGATTAATAATGTAAATTAGATAAGAGATTAGAATTGGATATTTCTGATTCAATATTTTAATGGCATGCATTTGAACATGTTAGAGGTTCTGACCTCTATTGACTCGCTATTTCTAATTTAAAAACCTTTTATACATGCAATTTGATCTTGGAGCTTTCTCTGATTTACACTTGTGTGGCATATGCTTCCATGTTACTTTCTGCTCATATAGAGCGGTTTCCCAGCAGGAAATTCACTAATAAAAATAAATCTCAATGTTCCATAACTATTCAATGATCCCTTCCTTCCTACTTCCTATTGTCCTTTTATATCGCTAATAAGAAGAGATGTATCTCTTGGTAATGACCGCCTGAATGGTCATGATCTATCATTAATATCGATTATTATTTATTGAAATATCAACCGCTGCTTCTCTAATCACTACTTCCAGTTATTGCTATTTCCTTGAATTCATCGCTATAATTCCAATATAAACAAAATTGTCCAGTTCTAAGATTTGTCTTAGTTCCACGACTTCATAAACATTCATATTGCTTGTCAGCTCATAGGTGATGGACGCATAATACAACTTCTTGCGAAACTCTCTTCTAAATCCTGTCAGTCATGCAATTAGGAATCGGCGGCAATATAGATTATAATATAAATGTTGATCTGTGTATCCCATGCTGGCACCATATGGATCTTCGTATAGTGGCTATTAAATCTTCGATAAGGTTTTATTCCATGTATCATTAGCGAAGGTGTTATCATATAGCAATATGCCCAATAATATTTAATGTAGACATCAATATGGAATAGTAGCCCAATACATCTGCTACGCTGGATAGTGGATAGTAGATATCGATACCCTTATGGGTCTGCATCAGTGCCATGGTAAAGTTGGCTGCTTCTTATGTATCGCCCTGAATTCATAGATCAAAGAGTTGCCCAGTAATGCTGACAACAGGACTTAGTCGATATCAATAGACGGACAGTAATAGTTTTATTTTGGACTTATGATAATCGTGCCCATTTAGCATAGACAGATATGTAATATCATTATTTTGAGAGCCTCACTAGAATGGGACATTACAAAATCTTCATAACATCTGTTGTTTGCATATTATTTCTGGTTTCTGCAAATCTATCTGAAAGTGTATGTATATGTTATATCAATTTGCTCGCAGGTCATAAAATATAAAATCTCTGAATGTGGATACTGAGAATATACTGTCATGCTCATACCAGAGAAGCAAAAGTTTAAAATAGGCATGGCATATGTGTTTTCTTTTCATTGCATGTTAAACCCCCAAATCAAAAAGTTGTGCATGTTGTGAAATCTTTAAATCCTATTTAAAGTTTTAGGGTTTTTAGTGTTTTTAGTTTACAACGGAGCTTCTCCTTCTAATTAATAGAGAGGTTTGACCTCATTGCTGTTCATTTAGGTTTTATCCCTAAAAGGACAATTTTTCACTTTAACACGAAGCAAGCATCCAAGGACTTGGGACAAATCTTTGGCATTAATACATCATTCCTAAAATTGGAAAATGCACACATTCACTAATAAGTCACCTTTTCATGCATGTTTGGGTTATTTATCTGCTAACCCATTTAATGTTGCATAAGGACAACAATGACATGGGGAAGAACTAAATTCAAAGATGACAATAATAGAAAAACTCATTGATCGGATTAAACAGATACATCTCAAGGTAGAAGGATTGTTAAAAAAGTCTCAAGTCAAGAGTAAGGCTAGGCATGACAGACACCGTCAAGAACAAACAGCAATGAACATTACAGAACGCATGCCTATGAATGGGACTGTTATGGTTGTACTCTGCATCACTCATTGCAGGTATTACTGTCTCACCCATATGTTTGGTGCAGGTATCCAAATAGATAGAATATGTAAGGCTAACATATTAGATATTCCTGTGATTGTTGTCTTCACAATATTTATATATAGACATCTAGATGGCATGCCATAACGAAAATTTTCTGTATAGGTCAATCTGGCTCCATCTATTGGGAGCCTATTGGGCCCGATCCTTGACAAAGACAGTTGCTATGGCTACAAACAATTTGGAACTTTAGGATTCATGTAAAGCGCTTCTAAGGTTGTATCCTTATATCAATGAAATAATATTTAATTTTCAGAAAACTAGAGATAACAGGCACCCTTTCCATTTCTGGAAAACCAGTTTCAAAAATTTAGAAATCTTCAAAGAGTTGGAAAAAAGACAGATTATTCAATCACTTCAAATAAGAGATTCAAGATGCAAAGGGAGTAATGAACCAGTATTCATGAAAATCTCTTAAGTTGATCTGATATTTTCCAGGTTAGGTTTGACAAGGTATGTTAAAAATTTCTCTTATATAGTTTGCAGTCTCTCAGTCTGATTATCCAAATAAATTAGCTCATGAATCAAGTATTCCTTATAAAGTTTATGTAAAATATCGAGCTCAAAATGATATGCACTAATGGAAAAATAAAACAAGTCATAGGCAATGATTTGAGGAACTTAGAAGAGAAAATTCTGCACGAGGAAAACAAGCTTCCAAGATTAAAAGCTCCAACAGAACTTGAGAAGCATTACCCAGCGAATATATATTGTGTAATCAAGTTCAGCCTGTCCATAGGTCATACCCAGACAGGGAAAAGCCTCGGTATGCCCACAGTACGGCTACGGATTGTGGGTTGCCCTGTGTATGTCTGAGACATACCTGGTAACTGAGGTGAACCAATGGATCAGGACTGTACCCTGCTCGAACAATGAATATACCCAATGTACCCACAGTAAAAAATAAAACAAATTCCTTTAAATGAAAAGAAAACTAAAAAGTGAAACCTATAATACACTAACTAATTCAAGGGGGTCAGTCTTACTTTATTATGCTGGATAAAATCTGGAATATGGAGGATAACCTCTCCTCCATGAAAGGCTAAATCCTTGGCCTGAAAGAAACTACAACAGACCAAGATAAGGTTCTAGAAATGGGGGACTCCCTACACTTCAAGGATGTATAAATTCAAACATTGGAGACCAGGTTCAGAAGAATAGAGATGAAGCAAATGAAATGTTCATGCAGCTCCTGAAAGATGAGGTGGCAGTGCTGAGGATCTGAGCTTGTCAATCTTTGCCAGGAAATCTTCAGAAAACTAAAACATATTGGGGAAGAGGAACCTGATCATGCGAATAAGGAAGAGCTGAAAAGTGAAAACTAAATTACCAGTTGCATATCCCTCCAAATTATCTTAGATTTTGAGCTTATTAGAAAAGCTCAGGTATGAACTGGGCCTAGCCAAAATGCATATCGGTACCCTCCAAATAATGTGAGCAATTCTAAGGTATGCATATAACATTTGTCTTTTTGGAATGATGTGCTATTCTATCATCCAGAATGGATATTAGCCAAGCACCACTTTCAAGCTTCCTTGCAAAGACAAAGCAACCCAAACACCATCTATGTATCCATGATGGCAACATCAAAAAGGATAAGAAAGCTGGATAGGAGCATGGAAACCTCTTATACTTTTCTTTGTTGTACCAAAGAGAATCAGACCAGAGAAATTCAGATTTTTAAATTCATTATATCATAAATCATAAGTCTGGATCAAATATCTGGCATTCTGAAAAAAGGTGGTAGCACTACTTTTACACCAACCACAGTCGTAGCCACTTGAAAACAAAAGATATACAACTAAACAGTACATCTGCACTCACTTGGCAGACATCCACGATTATGGAATCATTGCGTGCAATATGGTTTGCCCAGTATTCATCTGCTACTTCCTCATCTGGTCGCCCATCTGCATCCCTGGACTTAATGTATGGCTTGTGTTTCACACGATTTAAATCCTCATGAAGTCCATCCAATAAAAATGCTAGAAGCTCCTGGCAAATACATGTGCATTGCAAACAAATCCCACTATACTGAATTAGCTTATAAATCAAACCAAAAAAAAAAAGAAATTTCCTTAATTCAGAAACTGATTGATCTAGATTCTATATAGTCATTAAAGGTAAATTCCTAAATAAAAACACTTGCAGTATTTTTCTTCATAATAGAACCATAAGAGTAATCTTTGTTAATTTATTTTACAGCTTGCATGGATAAAACTAATAGGATATACTAACTTGTGAATCATGTTGATTATAACCACTGAACTGAGGTGCAAAACGGGCAAGTTTTCCCTTGAATGGACGAGGTGCAACTGGTGTCCTTCCAGGAGCCCATAGTTTCCGTAAGAGCTCCCCAAAAGCTAAAGCAAGTTCACCCTGCATGAGGATGCAGACAGAAATTGATACCAACTAGGAGGGAAAAATATGTAGCAAAAATGCATTCCAAAACAAAACAATGAAACTGTGCAATGCATATAATTTCCCACCTTCCTTTAATGAATAACTTAACATCTGCAATTTCTGTCTATGGTTTGACAAGGGAAAACATCAATTCACTAAGATAAGATCAAATTGGTTTCAGATACTTACAACCATACCCAAAGGATTCTGCCAATTTATTTCCTGGCTATAATCTTCTCGAAAATATCTCACTAGTTCGGGTGTATGAACTAGACACTGAATAGCACTGTTCATGAAACAAGTGTTCCCTAGGTTTTGCAGTCCAGTTAAACCTGCTGAACCTCCTCTGACACTGCTGCTGATAATCCCGTGCCCATTATCCAATTCCCTTAATGGTGAGTTTAGAAGTTGACATTGTGATAATTCTGGACTGCAGCTTCTTGAAACACCCTTGCTTATAGATGGTCCACCTGCAATAGATATGCCTGACCTAGAAGGTTCTATAGGAACAAAAGTAATCTCTTTTCTTGTTGAACCATTCTCATGTATAGAGTTGTGGCATCCATCAAGCCGAGATCCATTCCATTGTACCTCCAAAAGAATCTGACAATAGATGTAACTTTTCAGATAAACAATCTTAAATAAACCCTCAAAAGTTGTTCAAGGTTAAAGATAACTACATTGTGAATTGCAGGTTAAAGAATCTTAAAAAATTATAACCTCAAAGCAAAGTGCCAGAAGCATAAGAAAACTAACTACACACAAGAATTGAGGGGATCATTATAACCTCCTAAGATGATACCAACATGAGCTCCCATACTAATGTCTCAATGTTTATGTTATGCCTTGCACATTTTATTAGGCTAAACCAAAATGATAGTCTAAGTTTTAACCACCAATGACCATGACCATTATTAAATAGTAGTTACTAAGATTTTCACAGAATATCATAAATTATTATATTCATTTGGGATAAAGTATTACTCTAGCACAAGAATCCTGCATTTAAAAAAATTGTGTAATTTTGATTTTTTTATGGCCGGGGAGGGATCCTAGCATGCAAGATTAAGCCTAATATTACAAGAAGAAGAAAATTGTGATAAGACTAATATGCAAATTGTGTGACTTAGCTGCAAAAGGTTTTGATACAATTAAGATTGGTTCATTTTTATGTTTGGAGGTGGCCCATATAAGGACTTTGGTTGTTCTGTACTGGCTGTACTCAATCAGAATTTTATCATTCTTCTTGATTCCATAATTTGGTTTGCAGATTTTTCAGGCAATTTTGTTTTGATAATTTCCAGATTTTGCTTTGGTTTATTTCATTGGTATCAAAGCTGTGATTATACAGGACTGTGCTGCTATAACCACATACCCAGAATGGATTCACAGCAAGGAAGATATGAAAAAGGCCTTGAAACAGGTCACCAAAAGCAGTTTCCAGCCTCTCGATCAGAATATGGACAATATGGGCAGGTTTCTGAGACAGATGACACAAACAATTGCAACAACCATTTTTCAGCAGAAGCAAGAAATTCCATTCCCATCACTCTTCACATAAGGCTGAAATGTTGTATAGTCATTGGTGTAGACCCCGAAGACCTCATTTTTACACTCCAGATTCTGATGTACTAAGCAATTGAAATGTTCAAACAAAGATCAATTATTGGAAGCATTTTTACCATCAAGCAAAGAAAACAATTCAAGCATACCTTCTATTGATCCAATTTTATTCAACTATACATTGCCACAAGGTTTGAAGGAAGAGAAAATTGTTTTAGCATGGATTGAAGGAGCAACTACAAAAGAGGTTGAATCTAGGGCATCATTGGTAGTGAGATTGCAATTTCTTCAAAGAGGTAAGTCATTCTATCATTTTTTTTCTCCAAGTTTTTTCCAAAGCTTAAAGTAAGAAATGTCTGATTTTTATTTATTTTTTTCATTTTAAAGTTGCATTAAATCTCAAAAAAACAACATGAGCAGCAATGAGAATGACAGTAGTGACAATGAAGTGGAAGAAACTCAAATGAATGTAAGGGTTTCAGCCTCATTAGAGTGTGGAAGTGTCGGGGATGGAGATGAACAACCAAAGAATCCATTTGAGTGCCCTTCAAAAATCTTGAAAACTTATTCAAAGGGCCCTTTTAACAGAAAAAAATAAATTCTTATCCAACTTGTGACAGTCCTAGATACCAAAAGTAAAAATTCAAGGGGGAGTAGTGTGTGGTTGTGTCACATTTGCAACACAAATTTTAGAGGGAGCTACACAAGGGTACAGTCTCATTTCTTGGGTGTTGCATGCCGTAGAGCTAAGGTTTGTCCAAACATAAAGGATGATGAGAAGCTAGAGGCTCATAGATTGCACATGGAGGCAAAAATGAGGTCTACAAGTGTGACAATGACCGTAAATTCTTTTGCAAGTACACATTCATCTATACCTATGACATCCATGGCCGGTAGTGGTAATAGTGATATTGCCACAAGAGGAAAGAGGAATGTTAGTGGTGGTGAGAGGCCAAGGCCAGTTGCAGGTATGTTTAATGTGCAAGGAAGGAATGCAACAAAGTCTTCCATTGCCAAAAAAAATTATGCCCATGCCATCCCATTTCATGTGGACCATTCCTCTTATTTCAAACAAATGATCAAAGATGTAGCACCTATTGTTCCCTCACTTATAGCCCCTGTAGATCATAAACTACGCACTACCTTCCTAGACAAAGAATATACTAAGGTTAATTTGCTAATGGAGGATATGAGGCAGGCTTGGATCAGGATGAGTTGTTTTACTGTGATGGATGGGTGGACCAATATTAGACATCGGCCACTCCCCAAAATCATAGTCACATGCCTAAGTGGCTCTTATTTTCTTAGAGTCATGGATTGTTCAAAGAAGCGTAAGGACACAGACTTCCAGTTTAGCATTTTGAGAGAGGCCATAGAGGAGGTTGGGGCCTCAAATGTTGTACAGGTGGTCACTAATTCAGCATGTGTGTGCAAATTGGCTGCTATGATGGTGGAGGGTGTTTACAAGCACACCTTTTGGACCCCACATGTCATGCATCGAACAACGCATTGAAAGACATAGGAAAAATAGATTGGGTGAAGCAAGTGGTTAGATTGCAAGTTGTTTTTTGCACAAGAGCTAATACAAGGAGTTGGATTTGAGTTATGCACATTTTCAAATTTCAACTTCAAGCATCAAGTTGAGGTAAATCAAAAACCTTCATTGTTTCTCTCGTTTTGCCTTGCTTTATTCTCTCATCCATTCTTCATGTTTTATATTTGTATTTTAACTTTTTGTTGATTCTAAATTCTAATTCTAAAATTGAAGAAAGATGAAGATTTCATCTTTTTTTTCTTTTCTTTCCTTGAATTTTTTAGTTTTTATCTTATTCTTTCTTTCTCTTTTTTTAACTTTTTGAAATGTTTCTTCGCACTTTCTTAGATTTTTACTTGCATTATTTTTTGGATTTTTGATTAATCTTTGCAATTTAAATTCTTAAATTAACCCTAATGTTTTTCCTCTCCATGAAGTAAAGTTTACATTTTTAATAAGTTAGACCTACAAAGAAAAGACCCTTCTTGGAACCAAGGCACACCAACTATGAAAAGGGCAAAGTTTTTGCAAGTAGTGTAGTTCAAAGTTTTAGTATGTATTAATCAACTCATATGCCACCTTGCCCATACCTAAACGTGACATATCATTGCACAAAAACATTGAGTCAAACGTTGTGAAAGAGGTGACAACCTAATTGGAGACATTCAAGGAAAAGACCAAAGGATAAGGCAAAACCAATGGATAACTACCTCTTCCTCATCTCTGAAGGCTTGACCAAGTTTTAGTAGCATTTAGAGCTCATAATTCCAAGAGTTGGTTTGTGCCACACAAAGCTCCTAATTCCCAATCATTTTGGCATAGCAAAGGTTGGAACAAGGATGATGAAAGGAAACTAAACAAACCAAATGAAAGAAGCAATGATAATAAGTTACAAGATCTAAACAAATTTCAGCAACATAATAGCATGTGACACAATGTTTACCCTAGGAAACCTTTTCAAGATAGAACCCAACAACAATAGTACAATCAAATTATATTACTCAAAGGAACAAAGTTATAATACGATGAATTTCAATGCATGTGCTTGCAATAAAATCACAATGTAATCTCCATCCCAAGCATCCAATACATAGGCAAAGAAAACTTTGGAAACCACAAATAATTTCTCAAAACCATGAGCCAAGTTAAAGTTTGACTATTCCAATTTGGACTCATGCATCCCTCTCCAAATGTAACTTCTCCCACAGTAGAAAGCAACTACTCATGGAGAACATTGATTGCTACAAACAAGGGGTTCATATTGTCAACCCAAGTGATAAATATTGGAGCACTAATTGCACTTACAACCCTCTTACAAGCGACTATAAATAGCCAGTCAAAGATGATCCACCTAGTCCACTATGTAAGCCTCAACTTCAATGCTCTCTTACATCTGTCACAATACAACATCCAAGTGGTGTAGTGTATCATCCAAGGAATCTTATGGATTCCTCCATGTTTGATGCCCCATTCTATGAGGGGCCAAATATTGCACTACAAATTATTATTTAATTAAAGTGACTTGCATGGTATACAACACCTCATCCTAACAAATAAACACATGGCAGCAACGAGTGCAATGGGAGACTATTGCTATTTGTTGGCATTCCCTTCAATGCAGCAAGGTAGTATTTTGCCTTTCTAAGTCTCATTTTCAATTCTAAATTTTAACTCTCTTACTTCCATAATTTTGTTTTTTATTTTGATTGTAGAATTTGTTTTTTTTTTCCAATTTTAGAACCCTTTTTTATGTGTTTTAGATCCCCATATTGGCAAACATTGACAGGTGTGATTGTTGTGGCTGTTTGGGGGTTCAAAGCCCTGTTGAATGATAATCTCCAAGGATAAATTTTGACAAAGAAGGTAGCCGATATACAATTGATTATTGATGAGTAGTGAACTACCTAGAGAAAGAAGAGTTGCACTATTATGTCCAATGGATGGACTAATAGAAAAAATGTCATTGCTGAAATTTTTGGCATGTTCTTTGGGTGAAACAATCTTACTATGAATGGAGGCCATATGTTGTGAAGTGGTCTTAGTTGTGCTCTATGACCATGCCGATGGCGATGGAATGGTGATGCCATCATACTGTATAATGTTCACACTGTACGGTGTGAAGATGCAGGTCATCGTTCTATGTAGGTTTGTCGTACTATATGAGGGAACCCAGGTTGTACAATGAATAATCGCCGTACTATGTGAACAGGTCATACGATGTGCTTGAGTGTCATGTTGAGTGATGCCATACCATTATGTCGTACTAATTGAGGCTATCGTACGATGTGAAGAGGTTGAGGTTGTCGTACGGTTTACAAATTGCTCCCTTCTCTCCATACGATGTGCAAAACTTCTTGTATTTCTCCTTGCCATACGATATGATAAGATGTTGGTCGTATTATATAGTCGAACCTTTTAATGTAGTTGAGCTTTGTGGTCGGGCCTTTTATGTAATAAAGCATTTTAATGTAGTTAGGCATTTTAATATTTTCTCCTTCAATTGCTGAATAATATTTTTGCCTCTTCCTTTCCACTGCTAATTTTCTTTTTCTTTTTGTAAAATTTCTATGAAGTTGATTTGACATGACAAGTATCTATGCGCTCCAAGTTAAATACTTTGCTTTTTGTACTCTAAGATGTATTAAAGTATTATTGTAATATTTAATGGTCATCTTAGCTTTTAGTTAGTCATTAGTTAGCTTTTAGTTAACTTATTTTGCTTCAGTTAGCTTTTAGCAACTTTCAATTATTTGCTTTAGTTAACAATTGTTTCTTTTTAGAAACATCGTCTCGCATTGTATTATTTAAGGAGAATTCCTCTCCTTGTGTAAATAACGAATATCGAATATCAATTATCATTTCATGGTATCAAAGCTTAGGCTCTCTTTTGGCAAATCTTTTGAGCAATAAAAACTCATGTTTCCCTAAGAAATTTCTCTTACTGATTAAAAATTGCAAACTTTTTTATCAGCTAAAAGGAAAGGTTTTTTGGAAAATTATTTAATAAAAATCCGTGGCTGTTTTGAAATTTTTCAAAAGAAAAAAATCATGAGCTTATGTTCCCAAGTTTCCGGAGATTGTGGACGGCGGACGCTTCGGACGGCAAATTTTTGAGGGGATTTTAGGGGACGGGGGGACGGCTATATAGTATATATATATATATATATATATAGAGAGAGAGAGAGAGAGAGATAAATTTTAAAAATATAGGGAAATTTCAAATTTAAGATATTCATATGAGTAATGATAATCATAACAATCACCAATCAAATTTAAGAACGCTTTGTTGGTCGTGAGGCTGTTATTACAACACAGTGTCTGAATGGATGGTAAATTCTCCACATGAGCCATTGACTGAGTTGGTTTCCTTTAACCATTATTTGACTTTGGAAACTTGGTAGATTATTACAGGTTCATTAGGATTGTGCCAGGTATTCAGGATTTATCTTTATGGTCTAACTAATAACTTTGGAATACATCAGGTATGTAGTGAAAACATTGGATAATGCAGAGAGTGTAAAGCTCCAATACCGATCTCTCTTGAAGGTTGGAGAGCATCAATCTTCAAATGAAATTTCACATAAAGCTTTGGGACCTACCTGGCTGTGATTTCAGTGGTGCGTTTATTACATTCCTGCTTTAACCACGACCCTAATATCTTTATCTTCTTTTTGAAATGGTATTTGGAGTATAACATGTGAGAAGTTTAGGGTATATATTTTATGTAAATTGCCTATTCTGCCATAAAAAGCCAAAGTTTTTCTATTAATGACATGGTTATTTGAAGATATTGGCTTTTTTGAATAGGTATCACCAAAGACTGAATCAGCCTTTGGTGAGAACTTTTTGCTTCTATTTATGAGAAACTTCTTGAGCCAATTGAGAAGATTTTGTTGAATCTCTTACTTTAGAAGATAATTCTGTTGTCAATCTGGGCGGTGGCCAAAAGCTATATGCAATATGAGTCTTGGAAGCTTAACCAGGAGTCTCCTATTTCTAAAAGTGTAACTACGCATGCCAATTTTAAATAACTAAATCAAATGAAGGTAAAAAAATGTTTTAAGTGGCCATATTAGGGTTGGGAAGGCGTGGGGCCCACAAAGGAATGTTTTAAAAAGAAAAAATTAAAAAACTTTTATTTTATGTTTATGCTGCTTTCGGCCCGATAGGGGCGGTCGGCCGTCCAGGAATGATCGGCCAGCGGCTAAGCGTCCCCTATCAGATCGAGGGGACAGCACATCGATCCCCTACATTCGGGGGCGTTTCTTCTAATGGGGATGTCCCAATTTGAGACTTTGGGGGATAGTATTGTTGAGTCCCCTCAGCATTCTGTCCCAGCGTCTCCGGGGCAATTTATGGGGAGCAAATGCACCTGGGGAATGGCGTCCCCAGTACTGATCATAGGGATTTTCAAAAGATGAGTTCAAGGTTTTTTAGAGATTAAGCAGGTTTGCTTCTGATTTTTGAAGGTTTTTCAAGGGCAAAACGCGGATTTCTAAAGGCCAAAATCACGACGGGTTTTTGAAGGTAGAAATCACGCCCTTTCTCTGCACGTTTTTCACAAGGTTTTCTTTTTGAGTTCAGTTCTGGGTGTTGTAAAAACTTCGCAAGACCTTTTTTAAGGGCTTTTCCTCTCGCACCTGGTTTTCATGGGTTCTTGAAAGATTTGACGATTTTCTCAAACTGTTTCTGCATCTATTTGGCAAGATTTTGCAAAATCGTGACCTCCGTGGCGTTTTTTCTAATACTCATAGCATTTTTTTGCGATTTTTGCAGCGACTTAGTATTTCTTGTGTGTGCAGCAACTTCATCTAGGCGGATTTGCAGTTTTGAAGAGATTTTTGAAAGCATTTTTTGAAAAAAAAATCTTTCCTTTTTTGCCGCCAAGGGCAAAGTCTGAGTTTTTGGCGATTTTTTGATACAAAATTGTGGGCTTCTGAACCTCTTTTTGATGATTTAAAAAAAAAATCGTGGGAGTTGTGCCAGTTGATCGTCTTGGGATCTATGCCAACTGATTGTCTTGGGATCTGTGCCAGCTATACACAAACTTTTACCTCGTTTTTTGTTCTTTTGGAAAATGAGAGGGATGGCATCTATGCATTCTGAGCAAGCATCTAACTCTTATGCATTGATGACCAAAAGACCAGAAGATCCTGTCAAATTATCTACATGGTACATTGATTTTGGAGCCTCTCGATATTTCACAAATAGGAGAGATTGGTTCACAGAGTATATGGTTTGCTCCGACTCTGTCATGCTTGGTGGTGGCAATGAGTATACAATTGTCGGCAAGGACAACATTTAGATCACATCTGGTGGGAGAAATTTAATATTTCTCAATGTATACTATGTGTTGAACATGGAGCTCAATCTACTCTAGTGAGTCAAATTATGCAACACTATCCGAAGTTGGACATCATCTTCAGTTCACACAAGTGTCGAATTGTTGATAAGGAGTCCAAGAAAACTGTGGCAGTTGGACTCAAGGATCATGGTTTGTATCGGTTGGTTGATACTGGAGATTCTCAAGAGCATGTGTAATGTCCCCCTTCTCAAATGTGATGCGTTTTGATTGTGGATTGGCTATTAGGAGGCAGGTAGGCTACTGGGATGGAGTGAAATTAGAGTTTCATTTTTTGAGGAGGTTGTTGTTTGAAGGTGGAGATTGGATTGTGGATTCTTATGGGTTTATAGAAACCCAGTGGTATGGCTGTGTGGTGATCGAGCAACTTCATCGAATTTTATTTTTTAGTAGAATTCTATTTATGTGATGGCCTTGTGGATTTCGATCTTTGGTAGCTCTCTTCTTCAACCAGTTAGGTTAGAATTTGATTTTTTGGCCTATGGATGCATTTTACGGAGATAAGTAAGGTTAATTTAAATAATGTTATATTTTAATGTTGACCCCTTAGCTAAGCTTCATCACCCAACAAAGTTGTTTTAAAGGGGACTCAAGGGTGAATACCTCATCAGGGTTATTAAATATCTCTTGGCCAAATTATGTGATGCTTAAGGAGGGGCGTAACTTCAAGGAACTATATATTTTACTAAAATCAAATATTGCCTTGGGAGAGAGGGATGCCTTTCTTGAAGGGAAAATGAAGTCAATTCAAAATCAAAAAAAGGTGCACTCTCTAGAAGTTTTGGAGATGCTTGTTAAAGTCTATAAAGAGGGAGCCTTCTCTTAGGTTCTTCATCTCATATTTTTGTTAAAAGTTATCTTTGCCGAAATGGTGTGGGAATTGCTTGAAAGATAGCAACTAGTTGAGAGGTAGATTGTAGTTGAGTTTGTTTTAGCATTGCATTTGAGTTCCTAGCATCTCAGTTCAGTTTCTTTGCATTTTAGACATATTTTGGAGTTGCTGAATATCATAGCTGATTGTAAGTTTTGCTCATATCTCATGAAATAAAAATATTATTGTTCTGGGCATTGCATCTATCTCTTTCCTTACTTGGGGCGACCATTCTTTCAAGTTTGTGGATTTTTTGATGTAGGTTTGGATTTTTCAAAGCAAAATCGCCCTTGCAGCAGGCCGTACCATTTGTCTGAGCTTTGGTTTTCATGCAAAAATAAATAAAGGCTATTTGGGAAGGTTTCAGTGTCTTAACTTGGGTGCCATCATCTTTAGAGCATTTTGCATTTGATATTTCGTCATTTGAGTGAGTTATGAGCTAGATATATGCATTTAGGTGAGTTATGCAGTTGTTGGTTGCTTCATTTCAGTCGCTGGTCTGTCATATCAGTCTTAGATAAATGCAACTTTGTGAGGAGTTTGAGTCTAGAGAGTCTTGTTAAGCATTGAGGAAGTCATATATATTATTGCAACATTGAAGAACTTATAATATTGGGCTTTGGCAAGCATTCTATCAAATTGTAAGCTGATTAGTAGTACTATCAACAATTCTACTTCCTCTCTTTCACTTACTTTATTGTACTTCCTGCTGAATAAGTGGAAGAGGCTGGCTTGCCGCCTATTTACTTTTAGTTAGTAGTTCTTAGGGACCCTTTGACCATATGCTGGCCATCACTCAGCGCCATCCTGGTTAGAGTTACTTTTAGCTCATCTTGCATAAGATCCTCTAACCATATACTCGTCTATCCTAGACGCATTCTTGGTTAGAGTTCCCTTCCAGTTCTGCATCTGCATCAGATCCTCTAACTATATGCTCACACCTTGCCCAACATCGGGATCCTGGTGTACATCCTTGGTTAGAGTTGCTTCCGCATCGTTTTGGTTTTAGAGCTAACCTTAACGGGTGCATGTTGATTGTAATTGTAATTGGAAAAACAAAAAAAAAATTAGTCAGGTTCATTACAATGCGTTAGTTCCCGAAGAGTTTATCCATCGGTACCCTTTGGCATCAAGGTATGGGCATCTCAATATTACCTACCTCTCTCAACTGGCTCGAGAGAATTTGGTAGAAGGCTTACCTGAGATTCAGCAACAAACACATGGTGTTTGCGGAGCTTTCCAAGCAAGGAAGCAACATCATACTCCATTCTCAGATAGAAAGTCTTGGAGAGCATCCAAGTTTCTACAGCTGGTTCATGCAGATGTTTGTGGACCAATGAATACTGCATCGGTCACTATTGTCAAGTATTTACTCTTGTTTGTTGATGATTTTAGTAGGAAAATGTGGGTGTATTTCCTCAAGGCAAAGTCACAAGTGTTTAATGAATTTCAGAAGTTTAAGGCATTAGTTGAAAAAGACTCTGGATATCAAACCATAACTCTTAGGTTAGATAATGGGGGTGAGTTTTGTTCCAACCAATTCACCGACTTCTGTGCTAAACATGGTATTAAGTGTCAGCTTACCACACCCTATACCCCTAAGTAGAATGGTGTTGTTGAGCAGAGGAACCGTACCATCACAGAAATGGCTCGTTGTATGTTGGAGAACAGAAATGTTCCCAAGAAATTTTGGGTTGAGGCAATGTATACTGTAGTATAGCTTCTTAACCAGTCTCCCACACAAGTTGTCAAGAAGATGACTCTAGAGGAAGCATGGTCTAGGAGGAAACCAAGAATCACTCATCTCAAGGTTTTTGGTTCAACTACGTATGTTTGAATTCCAAATGCCAAGAGGACCAAGCTGGATTCCAAGAACCAAAAATTGATGCTAACAGGACTCAATGACAATCATAAGGCCTATCGATTGATTAATGTGGTCACTAATCATTTGACATTCAGCAGGGATGTGTTTGATGAGGAAGGTGGGCCCTTTTTGCTCTCTTCTCCCATCAAGAGTCCTAACAATCAACCTCTGAAGACTAAGGATTTGAGTGTTGAGCTTCCATTAGCTCCACCTGAAGGGAGGGATTTTGATGATTCTAACATTGTGGAATCTCCTAGGAAAGACCCTATACCAACAAAGTTCCCTCAGGATAACTTGGATCAGCATCCAGATGATCTTATTCCATGTAGCCCAAGTCATGATGATGATCATCTTGATTTGGAAGAAGATGCATCTCCTCCTCGTCCTAAGTGGTGGTAAAAGCTCATTAGTGATGTTCACAATGACAAACTTGTTAAGGGAAGATCATCTAGAGGCAAGAGCAAGAACACTGTGAACTTCACTCTTATGGCAAACATTCAGAGTGTTTATGAGCCCCAGGATTATTCGGAGGCAAAGGGTAAACCTAAATGGGAAAAGGCTATGGATTTTGAGCATCATAGTCTTTTGAAGAACAACACACGGGTTCTATCAAATCTTCCACCAAGGAAGAAACCCATTGGCTGCAAATGGGTCTACAAGGTGAAATACAATGCTAATGGAACACTAGATAAATACAAGGCTCGGTTGGTGGCTAAAGGGTTCTCACAAAGAGAAGGTATTGACTATGAGGAAACCTTTGTTCCCACAGCAAAGATGAGCACCATCCGACTTGTCATAGCCATGGCAACACAATTTGGCTAGAAGGTCCACCAGATGGACATGGAGAGTGCCTTCCTCAATGGAGATTTGGAGGAAGAGGTCTACATGACGTAGCCTCTTGGTTTTAGGGTCGTAGGAAAAGAGCACAAGGTATGCAAATTGTTGAAGGCTCTTTATGGCCTAAAGCAAGCACCCAGGGCATGGTACCTGAAGATTAACAAGTACTTGGTTGCACAAGGGTTTCAGAGGAGTCCCTCAAATGCAAATTTGTAAAATGCAAATTTGTATGTCAAGAACACTAGTAGTGATATCATCCTTCTTGTCATCTATGTGGATGATATCATTATTACTAGCAGTGGGTTACATTTGATTGAACAGATCAAGTCAAATTTGTGTCTGGTATTTGAGATGACAAACTTGGATCTCTTGCACTATTTTCTTGGTGTAGAAGTTTGGCAAACAGGTGGTAGTATCTTCATTTCTCAATCTAAGTATGCTAGGAGTTTGCAAGAGAAATTCAGGATAGAAGATTGCAAAATCTCATCTAGTCCTATGGAGAAGGGGCTGAAACTTTCAGCCAAATCAGACTCATCAATGGCGAATGAGTCTGCGTTTAGGCAACTAGTGGGCAGCCTCATCTATCTTACTGCCACTAGGCCTAATCTCAATTTTGTTATGAGCTACATTTATCATTTCATGACTGCTCCTAAGGTAGAACACTGGGTTGTAGCAAAGCGAGTGTTGAGATATGTGAAAGGGACACCTGACTTTGGCATTCTATACAGTAGATGCAAAGATCCTAGGCTGGTTGGTTTTACAGATTCGATTAAAGTGTACCCGGGCTTGTGTAATGTCCCTCTCTCATCAATAATCGCTCGATACTCCAATGTACCATTCCTGAAGCCCGTAGGGCGCAGGAGGTAAAATTAGGTTTCCAGCCTCGGTGGTTCTTTTGGCATTTCTGGTGAGCTTACTTCATTTATAGTAAATTCTATTTTTAAGCAAGTATGGAGTTTTGGTTTCAAATTTCAATACTTCATTTCCAAATTGGAGCAACTACCTGTAATTCATGTCTATCTTCTTGGGGTGCATTTTATGGTGATTAAAGGCATTAAGGTTATAATTTGCAGTTGACCCCTTAGCCTAGGAAAACAACTTAAGTTGTGTTTAAAAGAGGGACTTGGAAGGGGTATGCCATCATAAAGATGATTTAATTATTATTGAAGATAAATGCCTTGTGAAATAAAGTGGACGCCTTTTTGAAGAAGTTATTATTTTAAAATAAAGATTTTATGTTGCCTTGTAAAGTGGACGCCTTTTTGTGAAGCTGAAAGGTTTCTGGAAATTTGAAGAGTCTCTGTGACTGTTGGCATCCTTTCTTGAGGGATTGAAGAGTCTTCTACTCTTCTATAAATTGAATGCTTTGTTTCAGCATTGGATCCATGAAATTTATGCTAAAGTTATGCTGTCGGAATGACAATTGAATTATTGCTTCGAGGAAAGCTTACCTCCAAGCCTCTTATCCAATTTTGTGTTTGAAAGATAACACCTAATTGGCCTTTTGCTGCTTCTCAAATCAGACTAGCAGATTGAGCTCAACAAATGAAGTTTTGATGATATTTTTCCAGTTTTGAAGTTGCTGATGTTACCACAGCTGAAAGTCGATTTTACATACAGCTTTGTGAGTGAATTTTATTTCATTCTGGGTGTCTTGGAATTCAGTTTCTCTACCTTGGGCGACCCCTTCCACCAACTTTCAGATTTTAGTTTGGTGTCTTTGATTTTTACTTGCTAAATCGCCCCTCAAGGAGGCCGTACCATTCATGGTGCATTGGGAGTTGTGCAAAGAAATAATTGCTGAGTCTTTGTTGTTGTTTCATCATCTGAGTTTAGGCGCCTATCTTCCATCAGCACATTGGCTTTTGTTTCACGCAAAACGGAGGTATATTGAGTGAGTTATGAATATTTTATTGGTTTTCACAGTTGCTGGTTGACATTTTCAGTTTACTGTTTTTGTTATCAGACTTTAGAAGTTCTGATTTTTGGTTCATTATCAGCAGTTTGAGAGTTAAATAAT